>RJWM01009796.1:0-66370 GCA_004363535.1 Dasyprocta punctata | reverse complement strand
TTTTTTTTTTTTTTTTTTTTTTTTTTTTTTACTCTCTGAAGTCAGAGGCTTTGGTGAGACTGATATGGAGCAGTGGGTTCAATTCAGACATTGATGTGGGAAATGAAATGAGACTAAAGCACTGGACAAGTTTGAGTCAAGCCTTATGGTTGTTTAATTGGAAAGAAAGGTTCCTGTTTTAGTCAGGGTTATTCAGAAAAACAGAACCAATAGAACTTATCTCTGTAATATCTGTCTGTCTGTCTATTTATCTATCTATCATCTATTTATCTACCTACCTATCTATCTATGAATGAGAGAGAGTTTAGAATCAGAATTATCTTATGCAATCAGGGAGACCACAAAGTACCACAACATGCCATTTGCAAACTGGAGGGCCAGAGAAACCAACAATGTAGCTCAGTCAAGTTCTGAAGGCTTCAGAGCCAGGGAAGTTGATGGTATAATTCTCTGACCGAGGCCAAAAGCCTAAGAACCTGAAGAGCTGCTAGGTGCAAGTCTGAATCCAAAGGCTGGAGAGCTTAGATTTCTGATGTCCAAGGCAGGAGAAGAGTGTGCTGGCTCCAAAAGAGAGAATTCTCTTTTCCTTTGCCTTTTAATTTTATCTTGGCCCTCAGCCAAGTGAATGAGTCCCACTCACATTTAGTGATGGCGTATCTTCCTTATTCAGCCAACTGATTCAAATGCCACTCTCTTGTGGAATCACTTTCATAGACCTGCCAAGAGGCACCGCCTTACTAGATATCTCAGTATCCCTTAATCTCATCAGGTTGACCTAAAATTCACTACAGCTTTCCATTTCCTCCCTTGGTCAGTGTGTGAGCTCTCAGTTGAGCGTAGGTTTGTTCACTGAGGCAGGCAGGTTCAGGGCCAACCTGAATCCACCACTAAGACCCCATTTCTGTGCTGTCTGTTGGATTCTGTTTTAGGTGTCATTATGGAACGCTATGAATCTGTCAGTCCTTTGACTAGTCTTTATGCTGCATTTTCTTTTTCAAATTTATTTTGTGCATATTTTTATATTAAAAGTTTAAGAAACTTAGCTTTCTAAACAGAGAAAAGAAATACAAATATCAACAATGGAATTATTGTCACCAAACATTGTTGTGATTTTTGTATGTAGTCTTCTACTCTTTCTTCATGTTCATGACTTTTTGTTAGTTTTTAAAACACAGCTTATTCCTACAGTAAACACAATTTTTTTCATTTGTTAATTGAACATTATTTCTTAATTAATAATTAGTTTTGTTGTTAACTATCCTTGATTACTAGTCATTATGCAGAGGTACTTTACTTACCTAACTTTTCCTCTGTTGAGGGACATTGCTACAGTCCGCATGTTTGTATTCCTCCCAAATTCATATGTCGAAATTCTAATCCTCAAAGTAATGGTATTAGGAAGAGGGGTGATCAGGAAAGGGATTCTAAGGTTATGAAGGCAGAGACTTCATGAAGTGATTAGTATCTTTATAAAAGAGGCTTAAGGGAGCTCTTTTACTTCCAACATGTGAGACCATAGCTAGAAGCTGCCATTTATGAACCAGACAGTGTGCCCTCAGACTTGGGGTTTAAGCGCCTTCGGTGGTAAGGCGCTTGCCAGGTATGTGCAAGACCTGGATTTCCCAGGGTTTGGAATGGTGAAAAATAAATTTCTCTTGTTCATAAGCTCCTTGTTTTATGGTATTTTATTATACTAACCTAGATGAACTAAAACAATCATTCAAATTGTTTCCAGGTTATCATTATTATAAAGAACCTACAGTGACTATCTTTGTCCACATCACTTGGTGATATTTAGATTGCTTCATTTAAAGACAGTATTCTCAGAGCTAAAAATGAGATCTTGTATGGGTCATGGATGCTTTCCCAATGGTTTAAATTATTTAAAGTGTCCGTGTTGGGAGAGGAGTGAAAGGGGATTAAAAAAGATATTAAGTTGTGTTATATACATGTACCAACTCCATACAAGGAATGTAAACGTTATGTACTGCAAACGTGTATTAATGACAAAGAAGGATTTATAATGTCTGCTTTAAGAAAGATACTGTGGTATAGAACTCTTTGGCCAAATTCATCATGACCCTGATCATCATTTATTCACGTGTTGGAAAAATTCCTACTGAGGACAACCTTGCTCCTGCTTGCAAGTGTTTGCATGACCCAACAAAGAAAAGGTGGGATCCTTCCTTGACCAGGTGACTCCTCTTGAAATCTAAGCCCTTCTTGTCACAGTTGCATATGGCTGATTGTCAATGTTCTGTATGTGATTCTGCCTAAATGGATAACATTTAGTCTCTGACTATTTGACAAGAGTATTTGACAGCATAAATTCTGCTGCTCACCTCTTGTTGAGAGTCTGATGTAGAAAATAACCTTCACAGAAGATCATTCGAAGGATATTGTTATGGACTAAATGCTTGTGGCCTATAAAATTCATATGTTGACACCTAACTAACTCCCAATGTGATGGTATTTGGGATATAATTAGATTTCGATGTGGTCCTGTGGGTTGAAACCCTTGACAGGTTCAGGCCTTATGAGAAGGGGAAGACACACACCAGTCCTTTCTCTGGCACAGGAGGATACAATTAGAAAGTAGCCATCTGCAAGCAGGGAAGCAGGCCTTCACCAAGAACTAAATCTACCAGCATCTTGAGTTTGAACCTCCAACCTCCAGACTGTGAGAAGTATATGTCTATTGTTTAAATCTCCATGTGTGGTATGTTGTTGCAATGGCCTAAACAGATTGAGACAGAAGGGTAGGACTTATACTCCTTTAGGACTTCTTTATTTTATCTTCAGACTTAGTTGGTCCACCAGATGTTAGACTATCTTATTCTAGGTTCTGTAAAATGACTTTCTATTTCATTGTGTTTGTGATGTTGCTCCCAACCTCCTGGGGAAATGCTTCAGGAGCTGGTAGGACAGGTGTGTGTCCCCAAGCTCTCTGGGTCTACTCAACACCACCTCACACATGACCCTCACACATGAGACTTATTTTCAGGTCAAAGTCCCAGGAGCAGCTTCACTTTTTCTGAGCTGTCCTCTTGTTTTTATTGATTACAGGTTTTTTTTTAAAAAACTAATCAGTGTTCTTCCTAACGTCAAATTATCAGTTCATTCTCAGCAGTGGTATACAATCTCATTAGTGTGCATTACACAACAGGCAGCTCCTACACATGATTAAGTGACCAAAATGTGTGTTTATTTATTTGTTTATAAAAAGAATAAAAATGATGATACAGAATTTCAAAACAAACTAATAGGAGAATAACACTGGTTAATACATTGCATATTGTTATCTTCAAAGTAGTGGTTTAGATTACAAGATATAGGCAGGAAAAAAATGATCGAACAATACTTTTTTCATTTTCAGTACATTCATGGAAAATTTTACTATCAGGAAATTCAGGGAAAAAAGCTATTTTAATTTGAATGCAGATTTAAGTTTTGTATTTGGTCTGGTATTGTTTTTTGTCTGACTTGCCTACATGGGGTTGACGTCTCAAAAGGCCATAATTTGGCTGCCTAGATCCCCATTCATTTGGACTTGCCTCAGCCCTGGCTTCGTACTGTCTTTATTTTGCCACACATTGCTTATTTATGCAGCTTATTTGTTGAATCATAAGTACATTTGTAAGAGATCTCCACTAATTTCGGAATGAGATGGTGCATAAGCATGAATAGAAATGCAATTTATTGAGTTCAAAATGAGACTGTCTCAAGGCTGTTGACACATGCTGCCCAATTAACCTTCTCTTTCTTGGTTACCTATGACTATCACCTGGTTTTTCTTGGACTTTAGGCTAGTGTGTCTAAAAAGTGTGTCTAATGTATCTAAAAAATGTCTTAGCAGTGAAATAAGGGAGTTGATATTCACTTGATTGGAAGACTCAGTAAACACAAGATCGATTTTGCTTTTAAATCTAACTCATTCTCCTCTGTTGAAGGTTGAGTTCCCTGAAACTTACTGAGTATATAGGAAGCTTTGGAGGGGTACTGTTGGCATCCATACCTGTGAAGAAGTAGGGAATAAGGCAGGACTGGGCAGAGGGTAAAAGTGAGATGCAATGAAATCTCAATGAAGTGCTTAGGATGATTCCACAGGGAGCTGTGAAATAGTAACTAAAATAGAATCAGAAGGCCCCAGGTGAGACAAGCAATGGAGCAAGCTGTTCAGAGTAGCAGGTAAGACCTTGGTCAAGGTAGTTCCTTCAGGAAGTCTGCCAGGAGTACTCCAAGGAGTTGGGGGATGTTATGATTTATAGCTGGGTGTCCTCCAAAGCCTCATGTGCCTATAGGTGTGCTTTTGGGTGGTGATTAGATCATAGGTATATGATACTTATTTGTGTGTTAGTCCACAGATGAGTCTATAGCAACATGTGATTTGGAAAGTGAAACCTGTTGGGAGAGGGTGAGTCCCTGAGAATGTGGCCTGGAAGGGCCTGTCTCGCACCCTGCTCCCTTGATCACTTTCTCTGCTTCCCACTGCCACGCCATGAGACGTTCCTCCTCTGAAGTGCTGCCCTGCCTTGGAAGCAGCTGACTATGGGCCGAAATTTCCACAAACTGTAAGCCCAAGTAAATCTTCCCTCCTTCAACTTGCAGGTGTCAGGTATTGCATCTCAGTGATGGGCAAGTAACTAAGGCAGGAGAATGCTTTAGTCCTGAAGTCATGATCTGGACAGTCATCCCAGCATCAACTCACCCTCTCGGACAGTGGAAACATGTAGGCATTCTCTGGTTTGAGGCATTCGCAATTTGCAAGGGCGTTTAGCTGTGCTTGTGAATATTTTCTTTTTGGTCGGCATTCAGCACCATCACCACCTGCAATTTAGGAAATCCACATTGTGGTTAGCCTTCTAATTTCATAATTACCTTTTCAGAGTAATAACACTATGCAGGTGTTTTATAACACAAAACAGCCAGGGAAATTAATTTCAATTAGAAGGGGAAAATACAAATTGAATTGGAATTGTGGAAAGTAAAAAAAAGCCCAACATGTATTTCTTTGATTGTATTTCATTTAGGTAATCAAATCCTGGCAATGTGAGTGAATCATTGGTAGTAGTGTCCTTTAAAGACTGACATTAAAAAATACATGATCTGGAATTTGAAGGTATTCTGGTTGTCCAGTGTATCTCTGGAAATAAGAGAGGTGGAAAGAGATGAGGAGGCAAGGTAAGATCTCTGGGAAGTGATTAAGACACTTTTCTTGGAATAAGAACACGAGCATTGTAAAAATGATTTTAAGTTAGGTTCCAGCATTTTGAAGCGTTGCTAGAATTGAAGGAAAATGGAGACTTGTGGGCTTGTATTGAAGAGGAAAACTAAGGGTTTATCCTGTCTTCTCCTTTTATTGATTGAGAAAATCATGGATCTCAGATTCTCTAGCTGGTGTGGCAGAGTTGCATAGGACATGGATTAATACGGGGCACAAAGTGTGATAAAAAGCTACAGCAAATATTTAAATTTAAAAATATACTAGAATAAAAGACACATTACCTTTATTCTTCCTCAAGATATACCCCTGCCCCCTGCTTAGAACACACTTATTCCATTGTTCTTGCCACTTTCTGAAACAGTTCTAGAAGCTCTCTTTTTGTGTCTTTATCGTGTCTTGATATTTTGACTCAAAACATTGATGTTTCATGATCATTTTGACTTTAGGGAAGAGCCAGAAGTTACATAGTGCAAGGCCTGTGGATGAATAAGGTGGACGAAGACACATTGTAATGTTTTTTATAAGCTTGCCTTTCCATTAGATGGCATTAAACTGCAACATTCACCATGTTTTTGATCACACCTCATAAAGACACTCTTGAAAGAGGACTTCCAGAGCTGCTTCAGAAACTGGCAAGAATAATAGAATAGATGTGCTTGAAGTAGGGAGGGTGTTTTGAGGGAGATTAATAGTAATGTCTTACTGTAATAAATTTAAAAATTTAAACATTCACTATATATTTTGATGACCCCTTGTATAAGAAGCTGGCAGGCATCAAGACAAGGTCATATAGGAAAGGAAAGTGGGACAGAGAGATTTTCAGTGGATTTTCAGCTAATGTATGTCACCGAGAAGCAGCTGGTCTTCAGGCTCCTGGAAAGGGCAGTGGAGTGTGACTGGCATGATGAAGGCTTTGGCCACTGCTTGCTATTCCAAATAAGTTAGCCCACATGTAGACGGAGTGCTCAGAAAAGCTCAGCTCCAACAGCCAGCACCTATTGGAGACATTCTTCTAAATAGTTAAATTTCAAATAGGTTGCAGCAATTACATAGCTACCTTCTCCTGAGAGGATTTTTCTAACTCTGGTTCTGGTCTAAGATAGGAAATAGAAAACTGCTTGTCAGACTTAGCCTCCTGGATCTTCTCCAAATGTTCCATTATAACATTAGTTCATCCATAATAAAGGGGGAGCTGACACAGGGAAAGTGGCATTAAGGGCCTAAGAAACCTGCCTTCTCTAACTGTCCGCTGGTAATACTGACAGCTGGAGAGTGGTCTGCTCTGGAAAGACACATGCTTAAGTCATGCCAGAGATGAGCTCCATTAGTATGCGGTTTTTTAGGTTGACTTGCGCTTTTTCATTTTTTGAAAGGGCAGGGCACCCAACTTTGCATCTGTATACATTTCTACATTTTTAGTGTTTGTTATGATTACTCTATGGTTATGATTCACCATTTTGGAGCTTTTGACATCCTGTACACCTATCTGTGTAAGTGGGATCCTGGTGCCTCGGTTATATAACCTCTGACTTGAGGACAATTAGCACATTTTATTTCCTCAACCTTTTAGAAACAATATATATTGTAGAACTGATTTAGCAGAAGTCGTATGACATTCTATGGTGCACTCATTTTAATGAGAGCACACTTCTCAAGGAACCAGTGCCCAGCATGAGTACTCTTTACTGTATTCAAGATACCATGCTCTAGGTAGAAAGGTCATACACTCCTGGATTGCATTTTGGGTAAGACTAGGTGCGTTCAGCATGGGGTGGCTGTAGATTGAGTTGCATTTCAGTGTGTGTGATTTTTGTGGTTTCTTCCTGCTTCATATCCATAGGAAGGGGCGAAAGGTTGAAGTCTAGAGTTAGTCAGAAATCCATTGTCAACCATGATTTCTTCTAATTTGAAGACATGGGCTCCTATGCATTTAGTTCAAGTGCATGTGTCTGTTTTGAGTGATTATCTAAATGATTTTTATCCTAAAATCTGGATAAGGACTTCTTTCTATGCTTTGCCCTTGTGTTTTTATCTTAGTTCAAATGCACTATTTGTATTGAAGTATTTTTGAATGTCTGCTTTTCACTGTAGTCCTTGCATGTGTTACACCTGGGGCTTCAGACTCACATGGTATTCAATAGTTTTAAAACATCTATAGCTGCTAGTTATGAATTTTTCAGAGAGAGACTTTTGAATAGGGGTGATTTCCTTGTTCAGCTGGGAATTTTCTAGTACTTTCCTAGCCCAATCTTGGCACATGTGCTTTGGATGTTCTTTTTACTTCCTGGTTATATTGTAAAGTTATTGCTTAAAGACTATATGTCATTTCTCTTACCAAATAAATCTTTATGTTGCCAGTTGCTTTACAGTTTCATAGATTTTCATCTTAGTGAATGTCTCAGAAAGTGCAGGACACAGAGGCTTGAGACTGCTAAGTTTCTTCGTTTACCTAACTAACTACAGATGAGCAAACTATACCCAGAGAGGTTAAGAACCAAGCTGCAGCGCACATGGTGGGAGATGGGGGCCCTGGCCTCTCAGCTTTACTTTGGTGTGGTTTGTGTTCTTTCTCATCAGTACTAATTTCTAGAAACCTAGAAAGAGCAATGTACCAGAGTTCTATTTTACTGGCTCCTCTTTATCATTTTCTCCCTTCTTTATATTTTTTTGAGCTGTTCCTTTCCTATGAACAATGAAACTAACTAATTTACAATTTTTATTCTTTTTAAATAACTGCGTTTAAGCATACGAAAATCTTTTTATATACTACTTTTGATAACTTTTGGTATATTAACTTTAATCATCATTTTAAAAAAAGATTTTATTGTGTACATTATGATTGTTCTTTGACCCATAATGTACTTAAAATATGTTTTAAATTCTCAAATATAGGTAATTTGGGGTTATTTTTCTGTTATTGATTTCTAATTTAATTACACTGTAGTCAGAGATCATGGTCTCTATGTTTCTCATTCTCTGGGATTTGTAGCAAATTGCCCTGCAACCTTTTATATGATCTATTTTTGTAAATGCTTCATGCTGCTTGAATAGAGCATGTAGTCTCTAATTGTTGGCAATAGCATTTTATATAGAGACATTAGATCAAGTATTTTAATTGTGTTCTATATCTTCAGTAATTTTTTATTTGCTTAATTAGATACTGAGACATGCATATTAAAATTTCTGTTATGATTGTGGATTTGCTAATTTTTCTTTGCAATTCTGTAAAAGTGTGCCTCATATATTTTGAAGCTGAGAGCTATTAGAAAAATAATGCAGGGATCATACACTGGAGTCAGATTTGCTGGGTTTGAATTGTGGCTGTTCCATGACCTAGCTCTAGGAAATATCATTTACTATCTGTGATCCAGTGTTCTCTTCTATAAAATGGACTATGCCCTGAGGAGCATTGTGAAGATTAAATACTGTACATATAAAAAGTCCTTAGGAAAGAAAAGCACTTAGATCAGTGTCTGGCACATAATAAGTGCTCCAAAAGTGTGTTACTATTATTCATAAATTGGCCTTTGTATTCCTATATAATGAGAATCTATCTACCAATGATAGATATTTTTTTTTGAGGTACTAAGGTTTGAACCCAGGGCCTTTGGACTGAGGTACATCTCAACTCCTTTTTTATTTTGAGACAGGGTCTTGCTAAGTTGCCCAGGCTAGGCTTTAAGTTGTGATCCTTCTACTTCAGACTCCCAGAGGGCTGGAACTATAGGCATGCATCGCCATGCCTGGCTCATGTGATCTATTTTTGAAACTTACATAGATACTGGTGTGGTTTGAGGGTTTGTGTCCTTTCAAAATTCATATGTTGAGATTTCATTCTTAATATGTTGGTAGTAGGAGTGAGGCCTTTTGGACATGTTTCATGACCTTACAAAAATGCTCGAGAAAGCCCCTTTATGCTTCCATCACATAAAGACACAGAAGCTGCCATCTATGAGGGACAGGCCCTCTCCAGACAGCAGATCTGCCAGTGTTCTTACTTTTGGACCTGATAATTATCAACAGCAAAGCAGTAAGTTTCTGCTGCTTACCTGTTTCCCCATTGCTAAGGCTATAGCAATGCAAGTAGACTAAGATAGATTTAGACATTTACCTCTACATTTGTAATTTTCAGCCTTTCTTTTATGATATCCCTGTGCCTATATCAATCAGCCTCCCCTTACCCTTTTAGCTGAATATGCACAGTGTATTGTTTTCTCATCATGTGCTTCTAATTTTCATATGTATTTATAATTCAGGTGACTTTTTGGTAAATAACTTATGATCAGATTTGTAAAAATCCAGTCTGAGAATTTAAAAATGGATTTTAAAAATGGATATATTAAAAATGGATACACATGTATTATTTTTTATTTTTAGGAGAACAAAACCAAACAAAATAAAACAGAATAAAGCCAATCAAAACAAAACAGTGAAAGTGATACAGGACTTCAAAACAAGACAGTTGGAAATCAACAATGGCTATATATATATATATATATATATATATATATAATATATCTTATTTCTTCAGAATAGCTGCCCATGTCATCAGATATAATAAAATCAAACAAAACATAACAGAATAAAACCAATCAAGACAAAACAATGAAAATGATACAGGACTTTAAAACAAAATAATAGGGAATTAACTGTGGCTACCACCATCTCTTTGTAGATGTTTTTTCCCCTTTCACTTTGACAATATCTATTATACATTTTGGATCCCACTAATTCCTTCAGTTTTTTATACTAGGTAGACAACATGATGTTCACTTATGTGAGACCAAACCATTTCATCCAAGAGCATGATCACAAGTCACATCCATTTACCTACGAAAGCTTCATGATTATCCTTCTTTATAGCTGAGTAGTTTTCCACTATATAAAAATGCTGTATCTTTCTTATCCATTTTGCAGTTGATGGGCAAGCTACCCCTGTTTTGTTCTGGTTGCCTGTCACATGGAGCATTGTTTTCTCTCCTTTGACTTTCAGTCTGTGAATTTCCTTTTAAATTATTGTGTTTCTTTTTTTTCCTTGATTATAAATAATGTTTATTATTCCCTCCCCCAGGTTACTTCTCAGAAACATGAAGATATTATCTATGTCATCAATTACAGTTTATAGAAAATAACTCATGTCCTGTCAATAATATATTTGTATCATTTTTAAAACAGTAGCCATTTTTCTGTTAGTGTGTGAATTAAGTGATGCTTTAACTCTGATTTTAAATTTTAAAGTCAAAACATGGGCATTATGTCAGGAGACTTAAGGGCATTATATCAGCAAGATAAAACATTTTTTCCCCAGTGCTTTTAATGTATCTCTGCATGATCAGAGAGTAGACTCCAGCTTTCAGAGAGATAGCTGAGGAAAAGGGGAAACATCTTGGAATGAAACTTGTCTTGGTGATGTTTTAATTACAGATTAAAAAGATAGAAGTAAATTGCAGTGGATTAAGTGTATAGTTTTCATATTTACCTTTCAATTAATGTGTTTCTTATGTACTGCATATTGATGGATCTTGTTTCTTGATCCACTCTGTCTGTTTTTCTTTTTATTGGTGAGTTGAGGCCATCTACATTAATGGTTATGGCAAACATGCACTGGTTCATCTCTGCCTTGCTTTTTTCCTGCCCTTGGCTCCCTATTTTTCCCCTCCATTCAACTGCCACAACTGGTGATCCCTCTCTACTGCTGTTCCTGGGACTGTGGTCCTTTTTATCTCTCGGAATGTCCTTTAGTACCCTTTGCAGAGTTGGTTTGGTGGTCATGAATTCCTTCTGTTGTTCTTTGTCATGAAATTATCCTATTTCTCCATTAATTTTAAAAGATAGTTTTTCAGGGTACATCAATTTGGGTTGGAAGTTATTTTCTTTAAGGACTTGAAATACTTCACTCCAAGCTCTTCTTGAGTTGATGGTTTGTGTTGAGAAGACTGTCATGATTCTGATGGGTTTTCCTTTATAGGTGATCTGTTTCTTTTCTCTAACAGCCTTTAATATTCTGTTCTTGTGTTGCATTTTTGGGATTTGATTATTTTTGTTATGGCTAGTTGGAGTTCTATATGTTTCACTTATATGTATGTCAGGTCCTTTTCCCATGTTTGGGAAGTTCTCTGCTATTACTTCTGTAAATAGTCTATGTCATTTGTGTTGACTCCTGCTTTTTCATTGATACCTATCATTCTTAAATTATTTTTCTTTGCATCGTCTTGCAGTTGTTGAATTGTTATTTCCTGGTTCCTTGTTATTTTTAAGAGATCTTTCTTTTTGTGATAACTAACTGTCATCCTGTCTTCAAGGTCTAAAAGTCTATCTTGAGTTTCTTTCGAGCCATTTTGCTGGCTTTCAATGGAGTTTTTAATTTCCTGGATATCTCTCTGAGTCTATTTCATGCATTTCAATTCTCAATATCATTCATTCAAGGTTTGCCTCATTCTCCTATACGACTCTTTTGTTTTTAAATCTATGTCTTCTTTAGATATACTCAGCAACCTTTTTATTATGTTTGTCATTTCTTCTTTTACCTGAGATATTATTTCTGATCTGATTTCTTTTATAGCCTCATGAAGTAGTTTCATTACTTTAGTTGCCATCATCCCAGAAATTTCAGGTGTGTGACTTCCACTTTTTTCCATGACTAAGTCTCCTGGACTTGTTCTGTTTGGGCTGGAGGCCAGAGATTGCATTTTGCTCCTTTGTCTTGCCATTTTCCTGGGTTCCTCCAGATGAGTGGGTTGTGGAGTCTCTGGCACTTATCACACTGGTGACCCATCCATAGTGTAGGGGGCTGGGTTAGGCACCTGGGTTTCTCCTAATCCAGGTTCTCCAGGATGTGGTGGAGCATGGGGCATGCTTCTCCAGACCCTCGTGACTTCTCCAAGGCATGGCTGACTTGCTCTCCTGGCCCACAGGACAGTCCTAATGGTGCCCTGTGTGCATGCAGGTTCTGGGCTGGCTGCTTCTTAAAAATGGACACATTAAATCCAAGTATTTTGTATGATTATAGAAGTTTAAATTTATATTTGATGTTTTATTTTACATTTTCTAATTACCATGATTTTTCCTCACCTATTTTCCTTTAGATTAATACATTTTTAAGGTTCTTTCTACCTTCAATTATTTTTGTAGTCTACTTATTCTACTCCTATTATTTTATGCTTTATATTTTAATTTTTAACATGTATAGTTGACTAAAACAGTAACAGCAGCAATAACCTTATTCTGAACAATTCAAGAATTTATTTATTTATTTACTTATCTTTTGGAGACAGGGTCTTGCTATGCAGTTCAGGCTGGTCTTGGACTCACTTTGTAGCCCAGGCTGGTCTTGAACTTGCAATGATCCTCCTGTCTCAGTCTCCCAAATGCTGGGATTATAGGAGTGTGCCACCATGCCTAGCTTCTTATTTTTTGCACCAGGAATAGAACTGACAACCTCATGTTTTCCAGGCAGGTGCTATGCTGCTGAGCTATATCTCTGGTCCAAGAATTTTGGAACATTTTTATTCTGTGCTTTCCTTTTTTCCATATCCATGTTTTTTTTTAACAGTACATTGGTTCTGCTTGTTTTAAATCCTCCAAATCAATTATTGTTATTATTAATTTTACTTTCTCATCTAATGTTGGTATTACTACCATATATTTACTATTTTCCTTGCTCATCCTTGCGTTTTGCAACTCGGTTCTACCTTTGGAGTTCAGTTTCTTTCTCATGTGTATTTCTTCCTTGTGGATGTTTCTGTTACATCTATGTCTTAACTTCTTCAGCCATTGTTTGAAAGGAGCTATTACCTTGTGTTTCTTGAGCCATGCATTTGCTGGATATAGAGTACTGGAATGATTGTTTATTTTTACTTAGTCCTTTGAAGATATGGATCTATTGTTTTCTGGCTTCTATTATTACTGGTAAGAAGTCTGCTACCCCTTTAATTGTTCTTATAGATACTGTTCTTTTCCTAGTTCCCTTTCATAGTGTTTCTTTTTGACCCTGATATTTTGTTGCTTCATTAAATGTGTCTAGATGTAGGATTTTAAAAGTGTATAATTTTCAGAATTCATTATTCATGTCTTTCATAAATTCTAGAAGATTCTTATCTATTGTCTCTTGATATATTACTTTGCTTCTTTCTTCAAAGTTCTATTTGACATCTTTTACCTCTTTCATTAACTTCCTCATCACTCTTCTCTAATTAAATAACTTTTCAGTTATGTTTAATTTTATTATTAACTACTAGAGTGAACATTTAATTTTAATGGCTAATCAAAATTATTTAATTTGCTCAGTGTGGTCATGTATACCTGTAGTCTCAGCATGTTGAGGCAGGAGGATCACAAGTTGGACTCTAGCCTGGGCAGCTTAGTGACTTAGCAAGACTGTCCCAAAATGAAAAGTTGAAAAATGGTGGGGATGCAGTTCATTGGGAAGGCTCTGGATTTAATTCCCAGTATGAAAAAATTAATTCTTAGAAATCTATTGCTAATTCTTTTTTCCTAGTTCTCTATTCTTTTATGATTTTATGTCTTCTTTCTGTTTAATCATTTTAAAGATAATTATCAAAGAATCTTTTAAGATTGTTCTTTATCATGAATTCTCTTATGTCATATTCAATACACTGTGTCACTGTGAGTGTGCAGAGCTTTAATTTTTTCTTTCCTTTTTCCTGTGAGAATCTATTAGATGCTGGGTTGTGAAAGAGTATGCTTTGATTTGATATATCTAGGTATCTGAAAATTTTTTTTCTTACTTAGGATCTTTAAATTTTTGTTTTTGTTTTTTTTTGCATTTGGAAATTTCTGCCCCATTCTAGTAGTTATGTGTTTGAACTCTATACCCTTGTATAAAATAAAGTTTTTGCTTTTGTTTCCTAGGGAGACATTTTTCCCTTCTCCAAAGTTCCAAATAGAGACAAACATTTTTACTCTTCTCCTGAGCTATTCAGTGTAGCCCCTAGTCTGCCACCTTCTCTTTTCTCTTTTCCTAAAATCTCTCATTTTAGGCAGTACTTTCTGATTTTGTTCCTTGTCTTCTATAGATTCTGTTATGCTTTAGATCTTGAATGCCCTCCAAAGGCCTCATGTGTTTAGAGGTGGTGTGTTTTGGAAGGTGTCTGGGCCATGGAGAGGGACTATTGCTGACTTGCTGTTAGCAATTGGGGTCTGCCTGGAGGTGGGCTACTGGGGCATGACCTGGAAGGGAGTGTCTCACTCCCTGGCTTCTATTGCTCTCTTCTTACTGGCAAGCATGCTGTAAGCACCTTTCCTTCATGGTGGCCCTGCCATTTCTGATGTGGAGCTCGTTAACCATGGGTTAAAACCTCTGAAACTTTGAGCCAAGATAAATTTCTCCTCCTTTAAGTTGGAGGCTTTGGGTATTCTGTCTCAGTCACAGGACGCTGACTAAAACAGACTCAAAACTGTATCTTCCATTCCTCTGAGTCTAGTCAACTCAAGATCCTCATGTCTTGTGTTTAGTTTGATATGATTCTGAACTGATGAATTGATCCATGTCTTTACCCTGGTCTTTTGGTTTTGGCACCAAGGAATTTCTCTTTTTTATTTTAACATAAGTTATGTATTTATTTATTTTTGATTTATAATTGATTTTTGGTCTGCAAAAATCTAGAGAGGTCAACAGCAATATGTTACATTGATGTTATCAATGTAGATGACTTTATTTATTTATTGAAATAAAACACTATGTAGCCCAAGCTGACTTTGAAATAGCAGTGATTTTCCTTTTCTGCCTTCAAAGTGATAGGATTATAGGTACACATCACTGCATCTAATTTATTTATTTATTTAAATCTGTATGTATTTCTTATATTGTTTGTATAATTAAACGAGGCTAAGTACATACATAGAATGAATTTTTTATGGCTATTAAGACCTGTGATTCTAGACTGCTGATGTGGTTCAGTGGTAGACTGCTTGTCTAACATGCATGAAGCCCTACTTGAGTTCAATTGCCTGTATCAAAAAATAAAATTAAACAAAACAAAAAACAACAAAACCCCCTGTGATTCTGAAAAATATTTAATCATATTGGCAATCCTTGGAAAATAAGACTGACATAAAACAAAGTAGGATACCAAACAGCAGGTTTACTATACAAATAAAATGTATATAAAAATACATACATGCACATTAATAGTGTTAGTTAATCATTATTACCGTTATCATCATTAATGTTTACTGCTAGACAGTGAATAAATTGGTAGCTTTTCTTCAGTTTTGAATAAAGTCCATGTATGATTTTATAAATAGTACTTGTCTTGGTTACTTTTCTCTCATTGCTGATACAAAATACCTGACACCCAAAATTAAGGAAGGAAAAGTTTATTCAGCTTGCAGTTTGTGGAGGTTTCAGTCCATAATCATCTGGCTCCAAGGCAGGGTGGTGTGGCAGAAGGGCAACAGTTTATGGTGGCAGAAGACACCAAAAGCAACAAGAGCAAAAACAGAGGTGCAGGAGAAGACTCTTTATGACCCTTACAATGCACTACCTGGTATAGCACTCACACTCATAATCCTAGCACTAGACCATGAGTCAAACACAAACTCTAGAAGCCTGCCTCCAAGAAGTTCCTCCATGACTGCATGAAGCTTTGGGAGGACATCCAGACACAGACCATCACAATACTAAAACGTTTCAAGTACAGTTTTATTCCATGGGAGGCAAGAGAGAGGCCTGGCTGAGATGAGGGACTGGGTAAAAAGGCCAGTGGTATTTGTGATGGCAGCAAGGGAGTTCAGTGGTGAGACAGACAAACTTTGTCTTGTCTGTCTGCCAAGTCCACTCCTCACTCCTTCCACTTCCTCCATGCAATTTCTTTCTTCTCTCTCTCTCTCTCTCTCTCTCTCTCTCTCTCTCTCTCTCTTTTAAAAGAACTGGGAATTTAACCCAGGACCTTTGCACTGAACTATATCCCCAGCTCTTTTTTATTTTTCATTTTGAGACAGGGTCTCACTAAGTTGCTAAATTTAGGATGAGCTTGAACCTGTGGTCCTCCTGCCTCAACTTCTAAGAGTACTGGGATTACACCACGCCGGGTTTACAAACCTGCTTCTTTTTCCTTAGGCGTTATATCAATTTTGGGCATTAAAACTTCACAATTACCATTTGCAAATGAGTAATAATTTGTCTTTCTAGAGAATATTTCAAATGAAAGTTGCAATGACATCTGAAAACCAATAAAAAGTTATTTTTAAAAATGTCCTTTTAAATTCATTATGTCCCCAAAGGTTTGTGGCAGCTGTGAAAGAGGTAATGACTTGAATGAAGCGGCCCAGGACATTCCTGTCAATGGGTTTGTTTAGGTTTTTCCCTAGTGAGACCAAGGTGAGTAGGAAACATTAAAGCAGAGCATTAAAATATAAATGAATATCTATCTAGATTGTATAGTCAACCTTTATTCTTTTTCGTCTGGTAACTTTTGGAAAGTTGAGAAGACTGCTGAGAGCTCATCTGACTCGAGAGTATTCTCAGGGTGGAGAATGTAAGACTGGGTGGAACTTTGAAGTTGGAAAGTGTAAGCCTGGATAGATCATCTGCAAAAGAGACAGGAGAATATGCTCTGTGCATTAGGCTTACTTACTCTTGGTGGGCAGAGGGTGGAAGGATAACCTGGTGCAAAGGGTTATGGGAAGGGCACATCTTTGTCAGTGATCTGCGAAGTTGAATTTTCTAATTCATAAACATAGATAGTACCTGATAGAGATCTGCCAGGATTCCTTTAATAATGACCTCATGCTCATTTAACATGAGTACATTTACTTTTTGAATTCAAGGATGTTCTTAATCTGCTTACAAATGAATATTTTTTAAAACATTTTCCTAGCAAGTTTGTGTTTCAGAACATTCTTCCTAAATTATCGTAAATCACAGAAGAGTAAATTTTTTCTGTACCATAGTTAAATTATCAATAGTTGTAGATTAATGCTACAAAGAGGTTGGTAAGCTTTTAAAGAAATCACCAGAAAGATGCCACTAGCAAGTGGGCATGCAACTCCCTGGTGGGAGTGGTTCTCTGCAGAGGAACTGTGGAAATGGACAGAGCAGGTGCCGGACCTAGGCAGGGCACATAGCAAAGGCGGCTGGAAAAGAGATGCTGGTCAGAGGCTGGCAACCTGCCGCTGTGACCCTGGGGGACCCTCAGGATGGGCTGGCCTGAACCTTATATTAGACCTCATAAAACTATCTGGTTGTCCTTTTCAGGTCACCAAGCTTCTTACATATATGGTTAGGATTTGAAACCTTATTCTAGACAACAGAAAGCATAATACATGAAATTAATAAATGGATGAGAATTGATTGATTATTTTGAAGTTCTCATTTGTATATTTCTTCCACTGACGTTTTGTCTTAGGCAAAATCTTGGTGGTTGTGCAGATTTAAGAAGTGAATACACCCACGTTTGGCACACATGAGGTTATTTCACAATCTGTTTAATCTTTTTGCATTTTCCAAGGGAGGTTTACTGTAGGAGTATGCGTGTATCTCTGCTTTGCAGACAAGCTATTTAAAAAAAACTAGATCTACAGTTTCAAAGATTGGGAATGTTAGTAAAAATAGTTTGGAAAGAAAACAGTATAACAAACTTATGAGGAAAGAAAATGTTGGTTTCATATTAATTTTTTTACAAAGTTTACAGAGTTCCCAAGGACAGACTCAAAGTGTTCTCCACATCACACTGAAAACTGTAGACCCCCATTATTTGTATTTGACGTAAACTTGGAAATAAATATCAAGTAACATCCTACATTTCATTATTTGGTGACAATTTACTCATAATGGACATGCAATCTCTGACATAATAATAAATTGAAGTGAGAATTTAAAAATTATCCTTGGAAATCATTAACAGAGTTTGGGATCACTTAATGGGAAGAGAAATTAGGGAATTATTAAATTTTTCGCTGACAAATTCTTTTTTCCCTTTATTCTATTATTTGTATATCTATTTAACTTAATTTATTTCCTTTCATTTCAGTTTTATAATTCTATTTCTTCTCCATGAGAAAACATTCTAAGGGTTTACATTATTTCTTTTTGTCTATTATTGAGTACTCTCTTTTTTGTATTGTTGTTTTATACCCCCGAGGTAAAGTTTATGTGAATGATATTTGGGAATAAATCACATTCTTTCCATTTTACCATTAAGCTCATTTTTTAAAGCTCATTTTTAAAATGCTCCTCCTATGTTGCCAAGTTATATTCAGTCTATTTCTGTTAATGTCTCATTTTACTTGGCGAAATGCTCTACTTATTTTACTTTCTAGTTTTGTAGTGATTGACACTCAAAATTGTCTCCAACTCCCTACAACTGCAAGGAATTCTGAACTTATATGTCTTTCTTTTACAAAAAAAGTTTTAAACATTGACTCACAATATTTAGACATAGTTACAGGGTATAGTATAATTTGATAAATGTACAATGTGTAGTGATCAAATTGGGGCATTCCATTTCTTCCTCATTTACTATTCCTGTGTGTTGAGGAACTTCAATCTCCTTATTTATTTTGATTGAGATACATCATAAGTTGCTGTAGACTACAGTTTCCCCCCTGTACTGTAGAATAGTAGAACAGATTCTTTCTACTTAAGTGTATTTTGGTAGCCGCAATGTAAACTCTGTCTCCCTCTGCCTCCTTTCCCAGTCTCTAGGGATCACTGCTCTTTTCTATGAGATCAGTTTTTTTTCCCTAGCTTTCACAAATTAGTGAGAACATTCAATATTTTTTTTTTCTTGTGGTGGTTTGTTTCATTTAGCATAACGTGCTCCAGTTCTACACATGATACTGCAAATGACAGGATTTCATTAATTTTATGTCTAGTGTTTTGTTTACACACACACACACACACACACACACACACACGACACTAACTTCATTCATCTGTTAATGCACACTTTGGTTGATTCCATATCTTGGTTTTTATAAGTGGTGCTGCTTTGATATGTGCTTTTGCTTCAATTTGTATTCTTCGTGATTGAAGTTTAGTATTACTTTAATGGCAGTATTTTGAGTTTCCTTTTATGCCTTCTTTTTTCATGTTTTTGTCCATCTTTCTGCCAGCATTGCCATTTTTTATTTGCAATTTTTCATGGTGTATCTACATACTATTCTTTGAGTGCTGTAAATTTCTTTTCTCAATCTGTTGTCTGTTACCTTTATCCACACTATTCTTCATTGATCAGAAAGTACTAATTTTTAAGACATAAAATTTATGAAAAAAATTTCATCTGGCAGTTTGTGTATTTGGGTTTTTACTTAAGATGGCTTTATTTATGTTTGGGTGACAAAGATTCTACTATATTTTTATCTATAAACTTTATAATTTTATCTTTCACATTTGGGTACTCTCCATATGGAATCCATCTTTGCTTACAGTGTTCGAGTCCAAGTTATATTTTTCTAAATATAATAAGTTATTTTTTTTAATACTACTTCCTATGCAATATATTCCTTCCTCACTGTTCATGATAGTACATTTATTAAATATATGCGTATCCTTGAGATATCCTATTCTATTTTTATTTGTTTGCTTTTGCTGCAGTTTGCAATTACAGCTTTAGTAAATGCCCAATCTTCTTTTGTAAAGCTGATTTAAATTTTGTGGATCTTTATTCTTTCAGAAAGATGCTCATGATGGTTAAGTGCCTAAAAGATCATATAGAAGTTTGATTATGATTGCAAACATAATTTGTAGAATATTTGCTAAAGAAATGGCATCTTGTTCAAGACAATGGGATGACACTCCATTTCTATAGTTCTTTTTCTTTGACCTTTATTAACATTTAAAAATTTCTTCTATAGCTTAGTGTTAAATTCTCTAGGTGCATTATGCTTTTGGTTGATTTTGTGAAGGTTATCTTACATTTTATGGTGCTTTTTCCCCCATCTTACAGGAAATGCATATCTTTCTATTCCTAGCTCTCTCCTCTTTCTGATTTACTTAGAGATTTATTTTTCTTCAAGTAATTGCTGACCATTATCAATTGTTTTTCCTAAAACAACTGGAACAATTATATATTATTCTTTCCCTTTCAATCTACTAATGAGGTCAGTTACATTTCTGATTTTCTAATATTGAGTCATTCTTTTACATATGTGATAAACTCTATTTGAATTTGGTGTAATATTTTAATACACTCTTAGAACCTTAGATCAGTTTGTAGCATCATGTTTTTTTTCTTAGTAAAGTCTTTCTCATTTATGTTTTCCTGTCCCCTAACCTCTATCCTTTGTGTTCCCAGACACTTTGGTATGTCATTGCTGCAGAGTTTACAGTGCTCTTATTTATTGCTATTCTTCCTGTCACCACACCATTAGATGGGAAACATCTCAAGGATAGCATGATGTCTCATTTCAAAAGTAGTTTTTAAAAGGTATAATTTACATATCCCAAATCATCAGTTATCAGTTTATAATTCAATACTTTTAGTAAATTTATAGTTCATGCTGTCATTAACATATACTCATTTCAAAACATTTTGCCCTAAAACATTTCCTTGAACCAGTTTGCAGTCAATTTCTCCTCCCAAATTCAACCACGGGCAATGACTTATTTGGTATGTTGGTCCCTATAAATTTATCTTTTCTGTACTTTTAATATAAATGGAAAGAATATGTCACTTGTATATCCATTTTTTTTTGTACCAGGTATCAAACTCACTTGCCAGGAAGGGGCTGTCCCACTGAGCTAAATCCCCAGCCCTCAGTATGTCATTTGTATTGGGCCTTTTTTGGCAGGTATTATGCGGATGAAACCCAGTGATGTTTTACCACTGAGCTACATCCTTTGTCCCCCTTTTTTTGTAATTCAAGTAACTGTTTATTAGTGTCTATTAATTTTATAAAATATTGGGTTTCAATGCATATGAATTTTTTATTTTTTGACACTTTTGCTAAGTTGCCCAGCCTGTCCTCAAACTTGTTTTCCTCTTTCCCCAGCCTCCTGAATGGGTGGAATTACAGCCATGCACCACTATGCCCAGCATGTTAGGCTTCTTTAACTTAACATGATTAGATATTTACCCATGTTGTAGGAAGAATCAGTAATTTGAACCTTTTTATTTCTGAATATTCCACTGTATGCACATATCACAATTTGTTTATTCATTTGCTTCTATACTGTTATGGATAATTCTGTTATGAACACTTGTGTAGAAGCCTTCACATAGACATTTGTTTAATTTCTTTTGGATAGATTCCTCAGAATGAAGCTATTAAGTAGCTTTATAAGTTTAACATTTTAAGAAACTGCCAAACTGATTTTCTTTTTTCTTTTATTTCAGAGAATAGAAACACATATAAAAATGACAAAAGGCAAAAGAGACAAACAAACGACAACAGCAAATCCACAACAGTAACATTATAGGTTTACAGAACAAGATGATAGGAACTTGACAATAGTTGCAATATTGTGTATCATTACCTTCAACACGGTTGTTTACATTAACAGATACAGACATGTAAAACTGACCTAATCATGTGAGTATTAACCGATTTTTCTCAATAACTAATACATTCAGCAGTATAGACATTTTAGTTATCTTACATATACATATGTACAGATTTATGTCTTTTTCCTTTTCCCTTCCTTCTTTACTCCTTTTCCCTTTTCCAATCACTTTTGCTCTTTGAGCAGTTTCTTACCCTTACACAGTATTTATTGCAGATTTTGGATCATATATACTGTTTCAGTTTCTTACACTAGGGAGACAATATGGTATTTGCATGCGAGTTTGATTTATCTCTCTTATGAGTATGGTCTCAAGTCGCGTCCATTTACTTATAAATGTCTCAGTGCAATCTTTCTTGATAGCTGAGTAGTACTCCATTGTATAAAAATACCACATCTTCTTTATCCATTCTTTGATTGATGGGCACTTGGGTTGTTTCCAAGATCTGGCTATTACAAATTGGGTTGCTATAAACATGGGTGCACAAATATCACTGTGGTATGATGTTTTCAATTCTTCTGGGAAAATGCCCAGAAGCAGGATAGCTGGGTCAAATGGGATCTCTAATCCTAGCTTCTTGAGGAATCTCCATACTACTTTCCACAGTGGTTGCACCAGTCTACACTCCCACCAACAGTGGAGAAGAGTTCCTTTTTCCCCACAGCCCCTCCAGCATTTGTTATTGGTTGATTTTTTAATCTTAGCTATTCTTTCTGGAGTGAGATGGAATCTCAGTGTTGTTTCAGTTTGCATTTCCTGAATGACCACTGATGTTGAACATTTTTTCATATATTTATTTGCCATTTGTATTTTTTTCTTTGAGAAGTGTGTATTCATCTCAGATGCCCATTTTTGGATTGGCTCCTTGAATTTTAGGGACCTGGTTTCTTTTAATTCTTTATATGATTTAGATAGAAGTCCTCTGTCTGATGGACAATTGGCTAAGATATTTTCCCAGTTCGTGGGTTTTCTTTTCACTCTGTTGGAGATTTCCTTTGACATGCAAAAACTTTTTAGTAAGATGAGATCCCAGTTGTTGATTCTGGGAAGTGTTTCTCATGTAGGCCAAACTGATTTTCAATGCCTGTACCATTTCACTTTTAAACCAGTAATATCTAAGGATTCCAATTTCTCTCCCCCGACCGACACTTGGTGCTGCCTTTTTGATTGTATAAGCTTTAGTGGGTGTGTACTTGTATTTAGCTGTGTTTCAATTAAAATTGAAACATTATTCCCTAGTGAGTAAAAACTTTGTATTTTCATGTGACTGTTAGTCATTTGTGTGTCTTCTGTAGTGAATTATATTCAAATTTTTTTCTCCATTGTAAAATCAAGTTGTCTTCTTATTCAGTTTTAAGGGTCATGTATATCCAGACACATGTTTTGTACATACTTTTAAAACTTTTTTTAATTTTTTATTTTAAAGAGAATAAAACCAAATTAAATGAAACAGAAAAGAGTCACTCAAAACAAAACAATGTACATGGGACAGGACTTCAAAACAAGATAGAAAGAAATCAATAATGACTACCATAATTCTTCTTGTTATCTTCAAAATAACTGCCCATACCATCAGGCATAATAAAATCAAACAAAATAGAACAGAATAAAACCAATAAAAATGAAACAATGAAAGCAACACAGGACTTCAAAACAAGATAATAAAAAGTAGCTGCCTGTACCATCATACTTAAACAAAACAAAATAAAATATAATCAATCAAAACAAAAACAATGAAAGCAACACAGGGCTTCAAAACAAGATAATAGGAAATCAATAATGGCTACCATAATATGTTTTGTTATCTTTGAAATAGCTGTCATGCCATCAAATATAATAAAATCAAACAAAACAAAACAATAAAACCAAACTAAACAGTACAATGAAAACTATACGGGTTTCTAATCATGATAACAGATTAACAATGGCTGTTGCCTTCCCTTTTTAGACATTTGCTCCTTTTTCACTTTCATAATATGTATTGTGTATTTTGAATCCTACTAACTCCTTTAGTTTTTTATACTAGGGAGACAACATGATGTTCACCCATGTGACTCTGAACCATTTTGTCTATGAGCATGATCTTAAGTTATATCCATTTACCTGCAACAGGTTTGAGGTTATCTTTCTTTATTGCTGAGTAGGTTTCCATTGTATAAAAATGCCATGTCTTTCTTATCCATTCTGCAGTTGATGGACAAGCTACCCCTGCTTTTTTCTGGCTCCCTGTCACATAGAGCATTGTTCTCTCTCCTTTGACTTTAAGTCTATGAATTTTCTTTATAGTTAGATGTATTTCTTGTTAAGGCATATTGATGGATCCTGTCTCCTGATCCACTCTGCCTGCATTTTTTTCTATTGGTGAACTGAGGCCATCTACATTAATGGTTATGGCCAACAATGCACTGTCTTGTCTCTGCCATGCTATTTTCCTGCTATTGGCTGCCTACTTTCCCCTTCATTCAATTGTCTTCCCCGCTTAGTGATCCTCCTCTGCCGCTGCTCCTGGAACTGTGGTCATTTTTAAATCTCTATAGAATATCCTTCAGTATTCTTTGTAGGGTTGGTCATGGATTCCTTCAGTTGTTCTTTGTCACGGAAGTATTTTGTTTCTCCATTAATTTTGAAAGAAAGTTTTGCAGTTTACATCAATCTGCAATGGAAGTTGTTTTCTTTCAGGACTTGAAATACTTCCCTCTAAGCTCTTCTTGACTTGATGGTTTGTGTTGAGAAATCTGTCATGATTCTGATGGGTTTTCCTTTATAGGTGATCTGTTTCTTTTCTCCAACAGTTTTTAATATTCTGTTCTTGTGTTTGATTTCTGGGATCTTGATTATTACGTTTGGTTGTGGATTTATTTTGATTATGGCTAGCTGGAGTTCTATATGCCTTATTTATCTGAATGTTGCATCCTTTCCCCATGCTTGGGAAGTTTTCTCCTATTACTTCTGTAAATAGACTTTTAAAGTCATTTATGTTGACCCTTGTTTTTTCACTGACACCTATTATTCTTAAGTTATGTCTCTTTGTGCTGTTTTGCAGTCATTGAATTGTTACTTCCTGGTTCCTGGTTTTTTTTTTTTTAAATTTTGTTTTAAAGGTAGTAAAATCCAAAAAAACATAACAGAACAAAGTCAATCAAAACAAAGAAGTAAAACTGGTACAGAGCTTCAAAGTAAGATACTAGGAAAACAATAGCTACTGTAGTGTATCTTGTTATCTTCACAATAGTTGACCTTTCCTTCAAGTATAGTAAAATCAAACCGAAAACAAAACAGAATAAAACCAATCAAAACAGAATATGAAATAAAGCAAAAAAATTTAATCAGAATAAAGCAGAACAGTGTGAACAATATTGGACCTTGAATACAAGGCAGAAGGGTATCCACCATATTTGCTACGCTGCATACTGTCATCCTCCCAAGAGATGCTCAGACTGCTGGCCCCAGGCCTGCAAAATCAACTAAAGAACACAAGCATTTAGTTGCTTTATGTACCTTAGTTGCTATGAACTTAGCCGGTCCTCCGAACCAGCAGGTTGCTTATGGTGGTGGTGGTGGTGGGGGATTTCTTGATTCTCAGCCCACACACTAGTTGGTGCACGGGGAGTGCAGATCTTTCTCTTCCTGGAGTCTGCACCGCTTGTGCCACTCACCAGGAAGGCTGGCTAGTTATTTTCTGGTTGGATCCTCCCTGACCCAACATGGTATGTTCTTGGGAGGCACGGATCTTTCTCTTCCTGGAGTTTGCACTGCTCATGCCACTCACCAGGAAGGCTGGCTAGTTGTCTTCTGGTTGAATCCTCCTTCCTTGTTATTTTCAAGAGATCTTTCCTTTCATGATTCTAAGCTGCAAACCTGTCTTAAAGGTTTGAAAGTCTATCTACAGTTTCTTTCACGTGGTTTTGCCAGGTTTCAATGGAGTTTTTAATTTCCTGGATATCTCTTTTAATCTCTTTCATGCATTCTAAATCTCTCATATTGTTCATTTAAGGTTTCCCTCTTTTTCCTATGCTCCTCTATTTTTTTTTTATCTATTTCTTCTTTAGAGGTGCTTAGCAATTCTTTTATTATGTTTTTCATTTCTTCTTTTACCTGAGATAGTATTTCTATTCTAATTTCTTTTATAGCCTCATGGAGTGGTTTCTTTACTTTAGTTGCTATCACTTCAGAAACCTCAAATGTGTGACTCCCTATCTCTTCCGTGTTTATATCTCCTGGACTTGCTCTGCTTGGGTTGGAGGCCAGAGACTGCTTTTTGCTTATTTGTCTTGACATATTCCTGAGTTCTTCTGGACAACTGTGTAGTGGGGACCCAGGCACTTCCTGCATTAGCTACAATTTCTCTGAAGTGAGACTGTTTGGTTTTTCTGGCCAGTGCTGGCTATGGGTATCTGATGGTGGCCATTGGGTGCACTGATGCAGGGCTGACTGGTACTTTTCCCAGCCTGTGCTGGCTCCCTGATGACTGTTGGAGTGTGAAGGGGGCAGGGCCAGCCACTGCCTCTGGAATCAAGAAGGCTATCAGTGGGGAGCCCCCAGGATGGCTGCTGGAGTGCTTGTGGTGGTAGGGCTCAGTCCAAGAAATTTCCATGGGTCTTTACCCAGCTAGGAGCTGCTGGAGGAAGCTGGCAGCAGTTCTGGTTCTGGGCTTAGCCAGCCCAATTCCAAAACAACTCCCGGCCAATTGTTCTTTCCTGCAGGAGGACTGAGTCCTTTGCACTCATCGCCAGCTAGTGCAGTCCTCTGTGTCTGCCACTCCCCTCTACTGCTGTGTCTCTTTGCAGAGGCCTCTGGGGTCACCAGCTGCCACCATCACCATGACTGTGAGTTCCCAGGTTCCAACAGCTCCTCTTGCACATTAAGACGAGCTCAGGGTGGAGGCATCGCCAGCAACTGCCTTCTTCATTTAAGTTTTTCTTTTTACTGTCTCTGTGGGCTTCACTTCACACTTCAGATTCTTCCTGGTTCCAGGGGACCCACTTCCTTCCTTCTTATCTTCCTACCAATGCTATATTCTAGCATCTGGAAGTTGACTCTCAGACTGTTTGCTCTGCTGCTTACTGCTCTGCCATTTTGACTAGCTCCCCTTATAAGTACTTTTTATCCAGTTTGTGGCTTGTTTTTGCATTCACTTAAGGATTTCTTTCAAAGTAGAAAATTTTTAGTTTTAATAGCATTCAGTGTATCATTTTTCTTTTGATAGTGTGTTTGGTGTCATATCTAAGAACTCATTGAGTAGCTGAAAGTCATGAAGATTTAATTTTTCTTCTTGAAGTTTTAGAAATTTTTGTGTATGACCTGGGGCAAGCATTTCACGTTTTCATTTTTCCCCCTTTTTCTTTTGCCAGTATATATTCAATTGTCCCAGTATAATTTTGACCTCCAAATGACATAACTCCCAACCTACTAGGTGTCAGATATACTGAATTTCTGATCCCCAAAATTGAGAAATGAATTCTAAGAACAATGGAAGTTAAGAGTAGAAAAACTTTATTGGGCATGTTAGCTCCTGAGAGAGAGAGAGAGAGGAGAGGCCACAAGTGGGTTGCCAATAAGCCCACTTTTTAAAGGAAGTTTTATAAAGCAAATTCATGAGGTGGGTACAATATCACAAGGTGGGTACAATATGGGACAAAATTATCATCAACCAATAAGATTACAAGCATAGTTGCTTAGGTAATATTGATCCAATGGGGAAGCAAGTCACATAGTGAGTGGAAAGCATAAGGACATTTTTAGGAAGAAATGAGTCAAGAGGTCACCCACCCGTGTGACAGATACCTATCTAGAGTATTATAGTATATTTTTCATCCAAAGGGGAGGCATGTAGGCTTGGTCATTTCATCTTTATTTTGAGGACTGGCCTTCAACAAATGTGCTTCCAGCCACAGTTATAATGTGTTCTTATCTTCTGCACTGACTCCTTCTAGGGCCTAGCCCTGTCTGTCTGCCTATATTATTTCTACTTAATTTAGCTGTTAATAGTAATTTGTTCAAATGATTACTCTTTTTCTCATTGACTTGTTTTGCCATTTTTGTGAAAAATCAGTTGATCGTTAATTAACATAAAGGTTTATTTCTGTCCCAATGAAATATTTGCCCATATTTATGGTAAAATAACATTGTCTTAATTACTTTAGGTTCATAGTAAATCTTGAAATCAGGTAATATAAACCTTTGACTTTGTTCTTTTCATGTAGATATTTTATTTTGTTAGTGTGTATTTGCAGTACATGCATTTTACAATCATCTTGGGGAGTTTGTACATGTACAAAATAAAGCTTGTTTTTTTTAAATCCCTTTTCCTCTCTCCTCTCTTCATCTCCCTCTTCTAATTACCCTGCCTCATTTTTATTCTTGTTGATACTATTGATTTTAGTTCATGTTTCTGGCATATAATGTCCACATTCATTGAGGTTATCTGAAGTAACTTTGGCTATTATAGGACTTTTGAATTTTCATATAAATTTTAGAATTGGCATGTCAATTTCTATTTAAAAAGTTGCTGTGAATTGAATTTGAATTTTGTTATACATATAGAACCATTTGGGGAGAATTGACATCCTAACAAAAGTCTTCCAGTTCCATGGAACTGGTATTATTTTTTCTGATTTTTTTTTAAGGGAGGAAAGGTTTAATTAGCTCACAGTTTGTGGAGGTTTCAGTCCATGATTAGTTGGCTCTAAGGCAGGGTGGCATGGCAGAGGGGCAACTGTTCATGGTAGCAAGAGATATCAAAAACAAGAGAGGAGTGGAGAGCAAGCCTCTTTATTATTCACAGGCTACCTGCCCTAAAGTGGGTGTAACACTCACACTCTTAATCCCAGCATTAGGCTATGAATCAGTCACAAACTCTAAATTAAATTGCTTTTGAAAAGTTGGCACCCCACAAGTACATGAGGCTTTTAGGGGAAATCCAGATGCAAATAATAATATTCTGCCCCTGGCCCCCTCAAAGACATGCACATTCCTTTATGCAAAAGGCATTTAGTTTCATCTCTAACAGTTACCAAATTCCTAACAGTTTCAGCATTGCTGAAAAGTTGAATTCCTAAGTATTCTCTGAGATTTAAGGCAAATTCTTGGCTGTGAGCCCCTGTACAGATGAAAAGAAAGTTAAACACTTCCAACATTCAATGGCACAAGATAGACATTTCTATTTCAAAGATTACAAACAGGAGCATACAAAGGAATGGGACCAAAACAAGTCCAAAATCTAGCAGGGCAAACATAGTCCTGCAGTTCCGTGTGCAGCACCTGAAGAATTCTGTGGCAAGATGTGAACTCCAAAGGGCTTGAGTGGCTCTGCCCCTATAGTACTTACAGTGGTTGTAGTTTCTGTGGTTTCTCTCTTGGCCCTGCTCTGCTCCCTTCTTGTAGTTTTCCTCAGATAATCCATGTTCCTAGCTTCTCCAAACTTCTGGAGTCTCCACTGCACCTTTGGCTTCACACTCACAACTCCATACACTGCCCTCTCAGGGGCACACTGATTGGCCTTCCATGCCTTCTTATGAAATCTGTGTGGAAGCCTTCTTAACCCCACAACTCTCACATTCTGCATGCACCTAAAACCAGCACCACGTGGATGACACCAATGTCTGCTGCCAGTTTTTCTTCTCTTGGCAGTAGGGGCTGAGTGCCTCAACTGCTGAGCACTATGAATTCAATTCCGAGGGACAAATTCTTTATACTGCCTACCATTCTGGAACATGGTGTGGCTACTGCCATTCTGAAAACAAATACGTTCTTTTCTTTTCTTTTCTTGGGCAACGGGAATTGAACTTATGACCTCATGCTTTCCAGGCAGTCACTTGTGCCACTGAGGTAAATTCATGGCCCTGCCATTCTGGAACATGGTGCTCTGGGAGTTTCTTCTCAAACCTAAGTCATTCACTTTTGCAGTTTTGAGGCTGCAAAGGGTAGAGTCCTGCTGCTTCATGTGATCCTCTCAGCTCATTGTTCTATTCTTTTGTTCTTTCTCAGTCAGCAATTAAGATCTCCTTTGCTCAGTCTTTGCAGTCCACAGCTTTACTGGTGCTTCCTTTCTGGCCAAACTCACAATAGTTTAAATAATTCTACTGGGCTCTTTGCTTTTGACTCTCAAAAGAAATTTTATTAAAAGTCCCCAATAGTAGCCATGCCTCCACCTCAACATTACTCTGCCTTGAAATTTCTTCTGTCAGAGTAATTAATCTGCTGTCCTTAATCTTAGTCTCAGGCAAAGCCTCTGCAAATGAACAAAATGCAGGCAAACTTTCTGCCAAGGCATAGCACACATTGTCTGGAGTCCAGCAGCCAGTGGAGTCTTTCTTCCTAGCAAAAATCTCCTGAACCTGGTCTTTACCAAGTTTCTGGTCTTTTAAGCTCTGACCAGAATCTCCCATACTGTGCAGCCTATGGCATTCCAGTACTACTTTTTAACAGGTGTCTTCAAAGTTTTCCAAATTCTTCCCACAAGCCATTCTCAAAGGCTTCTAAACCACATAGTCAGGGATAGTCAGCAATGACACCACTTCTCTGGTACCAAATTCTGTCTTTGTTACTTTTCTCTGATTGCTGCCACAAAATACCTGGCACCCAAGGTTAAAGGAGGAAAGGTTTATTTAGCTCACAATCTGTAGAGGTTTTAGTCCATAATTGGCTGGATCCAAGGAAGGATGGCACATGGCAAAGGGACAACCATTCATAGCAGTGAAAGATAGCAAAAGCAACAAGGGTGGGGGAGACAGGACTCTTTCTATCCCTTATATTTTATGTAAGCTACCCACCCTAGGGTGGTTGTAGCACTCACACTCAGTCTCAGTGTTGGACCAAGAATCAATCACAAACTCTAGATTCAGTCACTTCTGAAAAATTCCATCCCCCATGACTGTATAGGGGCATCCAGACACAGACTACAACAGACCTCAAGTTTCCTCAGCACCATTTGTTAAAAAGTTTTTCTATTCTCCAACACACGTTTTTGATTCATTTGTCAGGAATATAATTACACGTGTTTGCTTCCATGTCCTCTATTCTGTCCCATTGGTCTACATGAGTATTTTTATTCCAGTACCTTGGTTTTTTTTTGTCATGATGTTTTTGTAGTACATTTTAAAATTGGATATTATGATGCCTTTAGCCTCACTGTTTTTGTTCAGGATTGCTTTGGCTATTCTGTATCTTTTGTGCTTCCATATGAATTTTAGGATTGTTTTTCTAGTTCTGTGAAGAATGTTACTAGTATTTTGATGGAGACTGCATTGAATATGTAGATTGCTTTAGGTAATGTGGTCATTTTTGCAACATTAATTCTGCCAATTCACTAACAGGGTAGGTCTTCCCATCTTTTAGTGTGTTCTTCAATTCCTTTCTCTTCATTTTTCTGTAATTTTCTTTGTAGCGATCTTTCTTCTCCTAAGTTAGGCTTATTCCTAGGCATTTAACAGTATTTCAAAATGTTGTGAATGGGATTATTTTCCTGATTTGTTTCCCAGTGGGTTGATTATTGACATATAGAAAAGCTACTGATTTCTATCCTGCCTCTGTGTTGAATCTATCTATCAGATTTAAAAGTCTCTTAGTGGAATTTTAGAATCTTCTAATTAAAGGTTCATATCATATGCATATTGGGATAATTTGACTTTTTCTTTTCCTATTTGCATCTCCTTTATTTCTTTCTTTTGAAGCACTCTCAATTATTTAGACCTCCTTTAAATTATTCTTTAAATTATCAGCAATAATTTGTTAACTTTAGTGTCTATTTCTTTTGTCCAGTTGGTTTCTAAATGTTTTGATGTCATTGTGAATGGGATTAAAAAAATTATTTGTTCACTGATTGTTCACTGATAGTATATAGAAATACAATTGATCTTTATATATTGATTTTTTTAACCTGTCACTTTGCAACTTACTTCTTAGTTCTTTCAGTGTTTTTTTTGGGTGTGCATTCTTAGGATATTATAATACAGGGTTATGCCCATCTTCAAATAAACATAGTTTTGATTTATTTTTTTGTTAATTGGTATGCACTTCCTTCTTTCTAAAAGACAGTTCTCCAGGTGGCATTGAGCTACCTCAGATCTCTCCCATCCTTTCTTGCGCATAGTTCTCAGGAATAGTTGTAGAATGCAGTATCTTGAGATAGGAGTTGCCTGGGGCAGCTTGGGCCTTGCTCCTGTCCCTCCTAGGTAAGGTAACATCTTGAGTTAAGGAGGAATTTCCTGGGCTAGCCTGGGCTTTGTTTTCTTTTCTGGAAGCAGAATGTCCTTCTAAGCTTTGCCCAGTGGGTCACTAAAGTACACAAACAGGGGCAGGCCTCCTTTCAGGGGGCTCACATGGACAACATCTATTTGCCTTGAGCAGCTTTTTTTTTTTTTTTCGGCACTGGGGATCAAACTCACAACCTCACACCTGCTAGACAGGCGCTTAAGCCACTGAGCCAAACTCCTAGCCCTAGTTTTTTAAGGCAGGGTCGCACTATGTAGCTCAGGCTGGCCTTGCACTCACGTTGTAGCCCAAGCTGGCCTCGAACTCACAACACTCCACCTACCTCAGCCTCCCGAGTACTGGGATTAAAGGCGTGTCCCACCACGCCAGGCTTGAGAAGCTTTCTTGAGCCTTTTGGGACTGATTCACAACAGATCTTAGTTTTTGTTTGCTCCTTGCTATTATCTGTGAGCAAGAAACTTGCTTCTTATACTTGTTGAATATGTGTCCTGTCCAGACTCAGGCAAGGAAAACACTATAACCAGGATGTAGTGGGTTGAAGTGCTGGAGATTGGCGTGATGAAGTGATGAAGGTCTCTGCTGTCTTCCATGTATTTGGAGTCATTCTTCCAGATTGGTTATTAGTGAACTCACCTCAGACCTTCTTTCCCTCCTCTCCCCATTGTTCCCTCAGTCCTTTCCTCGTTTTCCCCTTCCTTTTTCCCTCCATCCTTCTCTCCCTTGCTCTCCTCTCCTTCTCTCCTTTCTTGCTCTCTTTCCTCTCCTTCCTCTCCTCCCCTTCCTCACTTTCCTCCTCCTCTTTCATCTTTTCTATATGCAATATTGTATAATGGTGACCTGCTTGCCTTGTTTCTGATTTTTGGGGAGGAGTATTCTGTCTTTAGTATTAAACATGTTAGCTATGCTTTTTTCATGATGTACTTTATTAGACTGAGGGAATTTCCTCCTAGTCCTAGTTTTTTGAGAGTTTAAAACATTTAAGAACTAATTGAATGCATATTAAATTTTGTCAAGTGCTTTTTATGTTCCTAGTAAAATGATTATATTTTGGTATTTAGTTTATTAACATGTTATATTGCATTGTGTTTTGAATGTTGAAATACTCCTGTATTCCTTAAATAAAACCCACTTTGACTTCTACAGGCAAAGATAATTTCTGTTGCCTATTTTTTCTCCTTGTATATGAGTCATACTTTTCTATTTATTTTTATGTCTCATAATTTTTTTAGTAACTAAAAATTTTAGATAATATATTGTAGCAAATCTGAATTATGATTTTTCTCTGACTGAGGGTTTTAGTTTGTTTAGCAACTTTCCTATGGAATTTGTCAACCTTGTCTGTGGCTGCTGCTGTTTTTGTTCACTTAAAAGCATTTTTTTCTTGCTTTTATTTTTATTTTTAAGTCTGTCTTCTTCATATTTGTTCCAATGCCTACACCGTTTAGTGGCCAGTCAATGACTTTTTGTTTTGTTCATGCAACTTGAGCCAATAAGGCTTCTACCCAGTGCTGATGGGTCAGTATGTTGTTTGAGAGAATACAGAGTTCAGTTTTATCCTGGCTTTAATTTTCATAGGGTTCTCACGGGTCTCCTGCACATACACTCCAACTCCAGCTCAGCCAGAGATGTAAGGAAAGATTATTCAAACATCTCTATGAATATCTCATTGCTTGTATTTCCCTTTTTATTTCTGGGCATTCCTCTTCTCTAATGGTTTCCCCAAATAGGATCATAACCTCAGACTGTCATAAAGGCTGACCTTCCTTGTTCACTCCCCACTGAAACTGTTTCTTTTATACACTGGTTATCAACATTTTACCTTTAGCTCCAAATACAGTTATCTCTTCTGGCAGTGAAGCTGTTGGTTATTTACAGACTGATTCATCTGTTAGAATTATAGTATTAGCTGATGTGGATTGCTGAGAGGAGGGTGAAAGAATCAGTCTCAGGAATTTATGGTACAGATTCTTACTGTTTTTGCCCAAACTCAGTAGTTTTTCATGAATAAGTGCTTTTCAGTTTATTGAAAGACTCAGGTCAATATCCAGGGCTTTGAATTACTGTTTGGTAATAGTGTCTCTCCCTCTCTCTCTTTTTTTTTTTTATCTTACTGAAAGAGAGGATTTGGCGACTTCTTCCTTCAAAGCCAGGCATCCCATCTTCCCTAGTTTGCGTTCATAGACCTGCATACTGTTTTCTTATTTGTTGCACAAGTAGTTCTCAACCTATGAAAATTGACTCTGATTTTTAAGATGTGATTTGCCTTGAAGGTCAGTGTCAGTCAAACTTCTTAGACTTACTTCAGAGGAAAAAAAATCAGTTGAGCCTCTGTTAATCAATCTCCACTAAACCAATTCACTACACTAACTGAAATAATTGTGTAATTTAATTCCATATGATGTAAACCAACAGTGAGGATAAGAACAGTACAGTTTCTATGAAAATAGAAGGGTATCCTCTGAAAAGACTCAAGAAATGTGAGTTGCCAAAAATTCGGTGTGAGTGAGACAACTGTAAGTGCTTATGGAGAAGTAAATAATATCAGAGAATTTGTGCTCAATTACTTCATAATTGTCCTTACATTTTCATTTTTCTATAAGGAAGTGGAAGCTAGAAATTGCAGACCATGAGTTATCAAACTGGCTTTTGAAGAAATATGATGGAGAACTTTTATCAATGTCACAACATTAAAAAAAGTTGGCCCTGTAAAAAAGTTTGCAAGAAAAATGCATGTTAAATTTTAAGTTCAAATAATGTAGGTAGGGTGAATAAGGACCATGACCAGTGAGACTCAGACATTGCTAAGCCTTGAGTTGTTTGATTTTGATTGGCTTGATTCATGGATTCTCTTATTAAAGTGTATTTCAGTTTCTTGGCACTGCATATTGGGCTCACTCAAAAGTTTTAAATACACCAAGCCAGATGTCCTTCATACATCAAATAATCTCATTATGGTTGCAGTAACAAAAGCATAAAACAATAGTCATGTAACACAAACCATGAAATTATGAATACCATACTGAAATTACGCAGATTCATTATGATGGTCACAGAAGATGATACCTACCTTAGTCATTTCCTCATCACTGGGACAAAATACCTGACACCTACAATTTAAAGGAGGGGAGGTTTATTCTGGTTCATGTTTTAGAGGTTTCAGTCCTTCATGGCCAGTGGCATGGCTGAAAGTCTAGGAGGAGCAGGGTATGTTCACATCATAGCATCCAGGAAGCAGGGAATGGAGGGAGGAGTCTTGGTGGGAGGTATGCCAGGTCATGCCCTCACTAATCTATCTCTTCCAAACAGACCCTACCTCCAAACACCACAGAAAAAAGCATGTGAGAATTTAATAATTTTGAATTTTAAATTTGGTTATTCTGATAATGGGTTAGAATATTGCAGGAAGCTTTTTATTTTTGAAAGCATTGTGCGGAAAGATATAACAGCATGGAAAAGGAAGAACGTTAGCATTCCTTGCCCTATGCAAAAGCTTATAGCTTACATTAAGTAAGCTTAGTGCTTTTCACTTGTTTGTGCCACCTGAATCCAGGTTTTGAGTCTCAGACTTTTGTCTACAGTGAGGAAACCAATGAAACTTTGAATGGGGAAAAAAATGACCTTAGGAAAGCAGTGTGGCCATTCTGCCTCCAGTGGCATTGAGCCTGGGCAAAAAAGTCTTAAAAAGGGTGTTGAAGCAGCTCCACTGACCCTGTAGCGTTCATGGTGTTTTAGAAAGGTGGAGGTTTGGCATGAAGCTTGTTAAATGGGCAGGGACCAAGAAGCTACAAGTTTTCTGCACAGAATCAGAGCAGGACCTCCCTGGATCTTGTGGTCTGGCCTGCCTCCTGCCCCTCTCCCGAACCTCCTGGGCCACACTGTCTCCTGCCCTTCTTTATGAGACTTTTTGTAACATTTCTCAATGAAAGAGGAGAGAAAAAAGCCAGTAGGACATATACAAGGGCTCCTTTGGAATGGACTTTCTTTTCTCCTTTTCTGAAAAAAAAAAAAAAAAAAAAAAAAAAAGCAAAAGCAAACAAACAAAACTCTTCAAAGAAAACTGTACCGTTTGTTCTTCTCTTATTTTTCCTTGTCTGAAATCTGCTTTCTCCCAAACTACCCCTTTGTGTTTCCGTTGATAGAAGGTGTTTCTATTTTCTTTCTCTCTCTCCAGCTCTATCTCTGTCTGTCTCTCGCTCTTCCTTTTGCTCTTTCTAGCTTCTAGCTCTCCCCTGGTCCTGCTGAGAGAACATAATACTGCCTTATTTGTGTCTGTGTAGTTATTTCCATGGCAACCAACCTAAGGCTCAGGTATGAACCCATGACTTTGCTACAGGACTGTGCAAGAGAAAAGGGCTTTATTAAAACTGAGTGCTAGCAGGATCCCTCCTGCAGCCCTTGCCCAGAGAGAAACTTCTTCAGGAGAGTCAAAAAAGCGACACGGGTATCAAAAGCAAGGTTTACTTTTTATAATTTCTCCAGTATAAATGAAACACCCTCAGCTTTCTGCACATGTGTGCACATGCAGGTACATGTCACTTCTATTTCTGTATCTATAACTTTTCCTTTTGAAAGGTGTCAGCTTTAATGCTGTGGCTTGGGACAAAAGCTTATGTTTAAAATGAGAGGCGGTGTTGTCAGCTGTTAAGCCTCCTGTGTATAGGATGGAAGTAGGGGACAGAGAGAGGACAATGGCAAGGACAGGAATGGCAAGCTCAGGAGGGTGGAGATAAGGAAAAAATATTAGATCCTTAACTTAATGATGAATGAGAGATTGGTGGGGGGTGATGGTTTCCACTAAGGAGTTTTAAAAACAAACTTATAACATGTTCATTATTGTGTTATGTGACTTTTACACAAATCAAATGATATAAAATGTCAAGGGAGAATGGCATCCCTCCTCAGTTGTTTCTCTGTTTCTTTTTTTTTAACCTAAAGTTTTCTTACGCTTTCTCTGTTCTCTTGTTCTCTTCCACTTTTGTCCATGTCAAGGGAACGCCGTTCTGTTGAGATTTTAGAAAAATCCCAGTTAAATTCCTGAGACTTCTTCCTTCTGTCAGAGCATTTGAATCCAGAGAAAGAGAAGACAAGGGAAAGACTCTCCTTCATCCCTCCTTGGAAATGTCTTCACACTGATGGGCCCTGAGCCAAGGGAGTATTCCAGGTTTCTACTGCAACCAGGATGAATCAATCTTTATTAAGCAGATGTGTAGAGGACCAGCTCATCTCCGTAACACCTCCGTGGCCATCCACTCCCCATTTCTTTTATTGATCTGCCTGTCTAAATGGGTACTTCCAAACTCCATGGGAGTTTTCCAATTAGATAAAAGGCAATTCATGTTGCCTGCTTCCTCTACTGCACTAACAACCCTAAACCAAGAAAACATATTCAAGACTTTGGCAAAACAACTTGCTTTAATCAAGGCGACCCCCTTCTGAGTAGTCTTATCTGCAGGATATTTCTCTTAATATGCAAAGACTATTGGAGGATGAGAAAAATGGGCTGTTTCTGTAGGAGGAGGGTTTCAAGGTATGCTGTGTGGATAATGGAGAAGATGCATTGATTTGCTCTCTGGTCTGATATTTTAGAAAAGGTAGCTTGGCAAACATTTTTGGTGTCAAACAATGACTCTGGGATTTTAAAATCTCAGGTTTCTGTTAGGAGCTCTTGCCTTTGACTCCCAAAGCCTGTTGGGGAACCTCTTGTAAGTGGATGAGTCACTGCTCAAGTCGTGCAGTGGTTGAAGGGCTCCATCAGGAGGACCTAAGAGAAAATGGTGACTTGTGCCAGAGAGCTGAGCCCCCTGTCCCAGGACTGGCACCATTGTCCAATAGCAAATATAAATGGCCAAAATCTTGGACACCAGGAGGGGCCTCCTCTGACCCACTGTAGCTGGTCCAGCTTCTCTGCCTAAAGTTCAAGATCATTTTGGCAAGCAGCCTTAGTTTTCCTTCTTTGCAATCATCTCTTTTCTGGCCTGGTTCATCTTCCATATGGCTACGCTGCTACATTTCTGAACTTTGCCCGACTTCACCTGAGAAAAGGAAGTCTTTATCACTTACCATCTCCCTTTCTCTTTCAGATCCCTTCCACCATGTCAGTGTTGTCTTGCTTGTTAGGTAGTCACTAATTAGAACTACTGTTCTTCATGGAGTACACACCCTGTGCCAGCCACTGTGCTGAGTAGTTTATGTGTAATTAACAAAATCAAGCCTCACAAGTAGATTTATTATTTCCCCTCTTGATGGATGAGGAAACTGAGGCTAAGCGTCTTGCTAAAGGGCTCATAAACATTTTTATCCACATCTGTGTGATTCCCAAAGCTTTGGCACTTAGTGACATGGTCAAGGACAAATATATATCATAACAGTAATGAAGCACAGGACAAAATCCACATTTGTACAACATAAGACTTGGCAACAATAATTTTTGACTGAGTCCTTTCCAAGTAGAACAACTGGGACCTACTATGGGAATAGATATTTATGACAGGACCTGGGGACCCTTTCTGGTGGGGAGTTTGGAAGGTCTAGCTGAGCTAGAATTGTAATACCATCTAAAGGAGAAGACTTAGATCTTTAGGTTTTCAAATAGTTTTCTTGTCTCTAGAAACCTGGGCCATGCTGCTCGGGATGGGATCGGAGGAAATACTGACCTCAAAGGTAAACACTGTCAGTCTCAAACCCATTTTTTAGGCAAGGGCACCAGCTCCGCAGTTCATTTCGTTCTTCCTTTCAAAAATCTACCTTCCCTTTATATATTTCTCCCAGAGACAGAAGACATCTTTGTTCTTTCTTTTTTCATCTGTGTATTTTAGAGTATCAAGGTTCACCTACTGATCTCAAAATTGCAATGCTATTCTTCCCAGCAGGCAGCTATATTCCATGAAAATACAATTTTTGGCTACTAATGCTAGTAAGTCAAACCCATCAAATCTGCTGTGATGATGGCAAGTTTTTTAAAAATGATCTTTCATTACATTTATGTTCTCAGCTAATTTAACAGAATCTAGAAGGTAGGGAAAATAGCCAGGCCCTGTGGGATTGCGGTCTTAGGCTCTGGGCTGGGAATGGAGATATCTAGTCCCTCTATGTCAATGCTTTGAGAATCTAGAGCAAAGTTGAAGGCTAAGGTAAGGAATGTGGTAGGAAGTCACTGATATTAAGAAGATGACTTTGCCATTCAGCTTCGCACCCTTACCTCCTAGCTGTTCCTGGATGATCCAGGCCTATCAAAACAGGTGGGAGTCTCCACTATATCTCTCCTTTTCTCTTCCTCATCTTCCACTCACAGTAAAATCTCCAGGAGCGAGACAGAGCTTGATTCCCACTTGCCTGCATTGCTCTGATGGGCAAAGCTAGGTCTTTATCTGACCCATAGCAATTACACTGTCAGTGGGAGGAGAGCCAGAGTGGAAAGGAACGAGACTGTTTTTGAATACTTAGTGTCTGGGTCTCAACTTCACCGCTGTGACATCCTTTTTCTGTCAAGTACTGTCACATCATTGTTTCAGTTGCATGTGGGGAGTCACAGCCAGAGAATAGTGGAGGTGTGTATTCAGAAGCCTTAGGCACTTGCTGTTCAGAATCTCTAGGAAGCCACTGCACAATGCTCTGGAAAGAGGCACTTGACTCTCCCTTACATTAGGAGAAAGAAGAGCTAGGGACTAGCACTGGAATTAAAATCCGTTCTTGCTAGAGGACTTCACCTTTGCCCCTAGGAAGAAAAGGAAGTGTTTGAAGATTCACTAAAGCTTCTGTTCATTATCAAACCCCAGTAGGACTTTATGATAATTTTTATAACTTCTTCATACAGAACTCTGGGTGCTATGAAGGTTAATAACTTGTGTTTGTCGAAACTTCCCTTCAAGGAACTCAGAGAGCTTTGTGGACATTATTTAATTCAGAAGCACCACAGGACAAGGCATCAGAAAAGAGGAGACAATGAAGAGACAAGATTATTCCAATTTAGGAGAACTGATAATATTAATTGTTCCAACAGGGAGTTTAAGTGAGTTTTAGAAAATTGAAAAACAAGTTTAAATCATTCAAGAAGAGATCTCTTTATGTCTCAGTACTGACCATCTCAGACCACCTCCATGAGCTGGGCTGAAATGGACCATGCCAGCAGTTTTCTCATCTGTAAAGTAGGACTATAAGTACTACATCTCGGTGTTATTTTGGTATTTAGTAAGAGCAAAGGAGTAACTTGGCATACTGTTAGTGCTTGTTGGATATTACCTCTCAGATCTCCCTTTCCAGGCAACTGCAGAATGTTTATCTGGTTGATGGGAGGAGTAAATTGTATGCATTATTCTCTGCAGCATATGAAAAAGAGCAGGGGGGTGTTTGGAGATGAGGTGTCTGCAGTAATTTCTCTTCTTTAGAAACTCTGACATTCAGAGAGTATTGCCTATGACTGTGAGAAGACTGACCTTCCATACCTAAATCATGAGCACAATTTCCCTGGGTAGAAAGTGAAGTGGAGATTTGAGGTAGTTTTTTTTTTTTTACTTAATTGGAAGTGATTTTTTTTTCTTTAGGAGTTAGAGTCATTTGTGGAGGTTTACATTTTTTAGCTCATTGACAGCAATCTTCCATTTTGCTTTTTTCTGGGAAAGAAAGCTTCATTGAGAAAACACTTGGCCTTTGGTTTGAAGCATTCTGGAATGGCAGAAAATTTCTAATTCTAAAGTAAGACACGGTTTAAGAGATTTTTCATTCAAGACTCACAGGTAAGAATGAATGGTAACAGTGATCTTCTCTAGCACCTGTCACCCTTTGTGTTCTTCACGGTTTATGGGGAACAGGAAAGGAAGGGCTCATGCAGTTTTACTGGTGTCCACATGACTGACCAGACTGTGGAAAAAGGGCATGAGCTACTCCTACTTATGGTGCCGTATTGTACAGTCTGAATAAGACTCGAGTATGAAAGAGAAGGACCCTGCTCTTGCAGGTTTCTCTCTGTGTTCCACATTAATTTATTCTCTTTCCATCCATGGAAATAAAGTGAATTACTGTGCGAGACTAAAGCTTTTGATTTGATGTCAGAGGTCTGCAGTTCCTCTTTTTACCTCTTAATAGAACTCACTTGTCTTTGGTACACTATAGCACTGGGGGGCTTTGTGAGACATCTTGCTATCAATGATATTGCAGGATTCACCATCTCTTAGTTTGTATCTTCAGACAAATAAATCTCAACCTTCCATGGTTTGCATATGCCAGCTAGTGAAAAGACAGTCATACCACGCCAAAGCAAAAGAGATAGTAGAGTGCCACTAAGTGGTTCTTGTGATTAAAAAAAATGGTGACTCAGGGGTGGATGTCACACTGCTTAATTTGGGGGCCCAACTTTTCACCCCCAAACAGTATAGAATAGCTCTCTCAGTTGAATGGAAGCTGCCCCCAGTATCCGTTCTGATACTACATTGCAGACACAAAACAAGATTAAAGTTTTGTTTTACTGGTAAGTAGAGGCTTCCTTTTCTCTATAGACTAGAATTGATTCACAAAGGTTAAAAGAGAAAGCAAAAATATTAATTTAAATGTTTTCTGTATTGTCTAGCCCTATTTTGAAGCCACACAGATTACCCTATCATCTCTTGAGACAATTTTTTTTTTTCTGGAGAGTGATGAAAGCTTCCTTTACTGATTCTGAGCTTAGGCTTCAGAACCAGAATAAAATCTATCCTGGAATACTTACCTTGGAATGTCTTAGCTCTTGTAGTTCTAAATTTCAGCTATAAGTGTTTCAGATGCATGCTTTTTTTCTGCCCTCGATCCTGTATACTTAGTGATTTAATGACCTGTCCCATGACCTAGTATTGCTACTGCTGTTGAATGTATAATTCTCCGTTTGCAGATGGGTTTTTATTTTTATTGTTCTCTTAGGCTTTAATTGGGGAATGTTTCACAGACTATCATAAAGAACAGGTGTTCAGGACTCATGCTGCAACTAGGAGGGAGGTCCAGGATATCATCCAACAAAGAGACATCCTCCAGCGCTGGGAGATGAGAGGAAGCTGAGTGAAACACAGAACTTGGCTCCTAGTCAGTGGCACAAAGTTGAGCCATGTTTAGTGAAGTGAACTGTAGGACCTATACAATGGAAAACGTAAAATCACACACAGTTCAAGATCAGTTCTGAGAGAACAAGGGCAAAACTTCTGGCAAATGGATCTGGGCAGGATTGGTGGTCAGGTCTTGGATCTACAGCCTGACTTGGTCTTGGAGAATTAAAGCAAGTCCGAGTTTGCCTGCCAGGTACTTTCTGGATCCTGGGATCTAGCAATGTGGAGACATGTTTGCTCTCCTACTAAGTTATATTCTCTCTGGGTGAGGGACCACTTACTTATCTTGAGGAAGAGAGATTGCAAAGGTCAAAGAGATGTAAAGATTCCTCTTTTTCTCATTAGTTTGAATTTTCCCAAGGATCTGAATACTTTTTAATGAAAATTTAACTGCATTCATTCATTCATTCATTCATTCACTATTTATCCAATACCTTTGGAAAATCATGTACTAGATAGAACACTGGGAATAGAGGAATGAAAAATTCCTGCCTCAAGGATTTGGTGCCTGGTGGGGAGGGAATCACTAGGGTTATTTGCACACGTGCAGGGAGTAACAACTCAGAGTCTGTGTGTATGTTTGTGTTTCTAGGGAAGGTTTCCACGTAGAGGTAATGAGTCTTAAAGGGAAAAATGCAGATGAGGCGTGGAAGGCTGAGGATTTGGATGGAAAGAAGAGTCTAAGCAACATCGTGAAGTGCTCAGGCATGGGGAAAGTTGAGCACATTGAGCAAACCCTCGTGACTTCTGAGATGTTCTATTCCTTTCTAGGAGTGAAGAAAGGAGACTCAAAATGGTTCCCTCAAGCAATAATAGAAATAGAAATTTTCTTGTTTTACTTTTGTACTGTGCATATATATACTGATTCATCCCCCGTTGTCATCCTTTTCCTTCCCCTCCTTATTGACAAAAGCTTTGTTTCCTTTTTCCCCTTCTATTTTCTCTTTTTCCCTTTTTCCTTCCTTCCTTCCCTCTTCTGCCCTCTCTGCTCCCCTTTCCATTTGAACATTTTCTTCTTTGTTTTAAGAAGAGAATTTAGCCTACATTGGACTTGTCAGAATTAGCAATGAAGTTGAAGGATTCTTTGCATTTGAATTTCAGAGAGACACTGAACGACTTTTTAGTATTGTGTCTCCTATGCAATATTTAGGATATATTAAATTATTTGTTGTTTATCTGAAATTTAAATTTAACTGGGCACTGTTTCACCTGACAACCTTGTCTGAAGGCTCCTGAGGACTGAAGAGGAAGGGAAGATGGCGCTCAGAGGTTTTCTGGGTTCTTCCTATCTTGAGAAAAATTTCTGTTTTTACCATTGTAGCACAATTTGAACCATGATATATTATCTAATTTACCTGACTAATTCAATCAATTTTAATTTAGTCAATGAATACTTAACATGTTTCAGGCTCTGTGTCAGATGCAGAGTAGACAATGTGAGGAAACAGAGAAACTAGGCCTCCAATCTCAGGGTATTTTCAAGTACTTTTGACAAATCTGCCACATTTTTGATCATTCCCATATTTCCCCTGTCTGAATAAAGGAGGCGTTTGCCTCTCTTTCTTTATCCTGTCCCAGCTTTAGTGATATCACATTGGGTCCCACTGCATACTTCTTCCCTGAAATCGTGTTTTATGTGGCTTGTGTGTGTTGACCTCAAAGCTTAGCGTGCACCAGAATTGCCTGGAGGTTTTCTTGGAACATGCTTGCCAGGTTCTTTTCCTAGTGTTTGATTCAGGTGGCCTGGCATGGGAACTAAGAAGTCCAATTTTCTTTTTCTAACGTGTTCCCGGGGAGGCCAGTGGTGAGAACACTATCTTAAATGAGGGCATTTCTGTCAGGTGCCTGTCAGGAGGGCTGCTTCTTCTTCTTCAGTGCCCACCCCTTGTCTGTCAACTTCGTGTTTACCCCTCTGCATTCCCTAGAGCCAAGGCTGGAGCAGGCCAGTCTTCCTTTTCTTGGTAGGTCACAGGGGCTTTTTTGGGTCCAAAATTTCCTGGTTAACCTGTGGAAATATCAAGCAAGGACTTCTGCAAAGGGCAGTTGTAAAATGTCATATAAACAGATAGAAATTATATATATCATAAAAGTTGATTATGGAACATTTAGAAAAACATAAAAGAGACAGTTAAACTAAGATGATTAAAATGCCACTCATGTAGTTTCTCCTTATATTTTCTGTAGAGTCAGATTTGCTGAATAAACATATATTTATGCATTTCATACATTCAGGCAACCAATATTTCTTTTTCTTCTCTCTTAGTGCCTGCTAGTTTTACAAAATATTGTGTTTCAATTCTCACCTTTTGATCATATCTATTCCCATTATCCTCCCTTGAACCCCCCACATTATTCCTTTCCTTTTGTCTAATAATACTCTCCTTCCTATTTTAAGGTCATCTTTTTTAAATTCTGCATATTAGAAAGAATATACAATATTTGTCTTTCTGAGTCTGGCTTATTTTGTAGAAGTATAAAGGTTTCCAAGTCCATGTAGTTTCCTGAAAATGCAAAATTTTGTTCTTCTTTATGACTGAGTAATACTTCATTGTAATATCTATTTATCTCACACTTTCATTCATTAATGGGCACCTAGACTGGTTTCATATCTTGGCTATTAAAAGCTATGATACAGTAAACATAAGTGTGCAGGTACAGTGTGCTGACTTTGATTCCTTTGGGCATACGCCAAGAAGTGTATTCAACCAATGTTGAATGCGTTCTCTGTGCTGGCATTGTTCTAGTGGCACTGAGATTATGTAATAACAGTGCAGAAATGCTCCAAGACTCCCGCTCCCACGGGAACTCACTTTCTATTGGGAGAAATAGATCATAAGTAAAAATGTAAGGGAAATCTATAATATTTTAGATAGTGATAAGTATTAAAGATAAAAATGTTGGGAAAAAGGGATGTAAAATGTGGTGTGGGAGGGCTTGGAGTGATAAGAAAACTCATCTCTGAGAAGGCAATTTTTTTAGGCTGAGAAATGAAAGACCTTTCCAGGAAGCGGAAATAGCACCTAAAAAGGGAAGGAGCTCTTCCTAGAGCATTTGAGGAGCAAGAGGGCAAAGATGTGCAGTGCTGGAATTAAGTGAAGAGCACAGAGGGCAGAAGTTCAAGGGTTTGCAGGATCACTACAAAGCTTTGGCTTTCTCTGCAGGAGATGGGGCACTGGAGGGTTTTGCACAGAAGAGTGATGCCATTGAATTTCCTTAATGGATCAGCCTGACAGCTGTGTTGAGGGTACTCCTTAGGGGCTAAAGACTAAGTCAGGGAGGCCAGTTAGGAGGTTAGTGCAGTGTTCTAGGCAATAGATATGATGGGGACTGTCAGCAGCATGGTGGGGGTGGGAATAATGAGAAATAGTCCAATTCTGGATTATATTTTGGAGGTAGAGGCAGAAAGATTTGCTGATGAATGGGGAGAGAAAAGGGCTGAGGGGTTGAAGAAGAGAGTTACCCACTCAAGGACAAGAGGAAGACTCCAGAAGGGACAGGCCTTTGCGTGCACATTGAGAGCTCAGCATGGGGCAAATGCAACTTGAGTTAGTCATGACCTAGAGTTGATGGACAGACAATTGCATATATGAGTCTGGAGCTCAGGGGAGAGGTCTGACTAGAGATCTGAGTTTGGGCTGTCAGCAAGAGCGTGGTGTTGAAGGTCTGTGGTGCCAGCAGAGAGCCTGTTGACTGGAAGTCACCCTGTTCCCAGCTACTGTGAGAGCTACTGCTCATTCAGCACAGCACGGGGACCCCTCTTCTGGAGAACATCCCTTTGCTGACATAGCTACTTTGCTGGTGGTTAAAAGAGTATACCTATCTCTGCCTTTCCAGGCAGGGATCTGCAGTGAGTGATTAACTGTGGCTTAATTCATGCTCCGGAACTTTCTGTGGGATCAGGTTGCAGCTCATCTCAAGCTGAGACCAGAGACACACACTTCTGCCCTTTCCTCACCTCTCTGCTCACCTCACTTCCTGTGGGTTCTCTGGAGAGCACCCTTTTAATAAACCATACCCCTAAATCCCTGAATCTCTCTGCCAGGATCTTGTAGGGAGTGTGACCTAAGGAGACAGATCCTTCTAGTTCCTGCAGGCACGGGGATATTGGTGCTGTGTGTCTGCATGTGTCACTCTTCTGGAAATGTTTGGGCTTTTCAGATTGTATATTATCTGATTGCATGATGAGTCAGGTTGGATTTGAAATGCTACCAGCCTCCCAACACCCCGCTGTTAGCAATGCGAGGCTCGTTGTGGGTACAGGCGGGAGGGCAGGCTGATCCTGGGGGGAGGCGAGTCATTATTTCCCCCTCAGTGCACTCTAATCATATTTTCCTCTGTCAAACCAAGCAGTACTTTCAGTCTTACTGCAGAGCCTCTGCTTTCCTTCTGCTCAGATCAGAAACAAATCAGCGTGATCAAGCCTGACAGTGGATCATTTAGAGATTTCCATCTCTGTTAGTAGCCAAGAGCTGGTGGCATCTTTTGTATTTGTGTGTGGATGTACATTTTGCTTTTAAATCATGGATGACTCTGCCTCCCATTTTGAAGTACTGTATATTTTGCACTTTAATTTTCAAGAATTGTTGAGGTCATGGAGAAGGACAAATCAGCACAGAACAGAATTTCTAAGTGCAAATCTATCCAGCATAGTGGTTCTGCTTTCTGTCTGGTCTTTTAAACTTTTAAATTGAAGTATTATATAAATACACCATGGTGCCTGGTTATTAAGCATACAACTGTCTATATTTTTACATACGTGAATACCCACATGGCCACTACCTAGACCAAGACAAGGAAGATTTTTAATACCCAAGAAGGTTCACTTATGTCCCTTTCTGGTCAACCCTTGCCTTTACCCTGAGTAATCACTACTCTGATTTCTATCACCACAGATTAGTTTTCCTGTTCTTGATCTTTTATCAGTAGAATCAGACACTATGCAGCATTTTCTCTCTGCCTTCTTTGTCAGCTTCATCCATGTACTATACATGAAGTAGTCTGTTATTTTAAAATTTTTGTATAATATTACATTATATGAACATCCCATAATTTATTTCTTCACTTTTACTGAGTTGCTTTAAATTTGGGGCTACCTAGACATTTTCAGGACCGCTTCACTGTCCTTTAACTGACTTAGTATCCTCTTTCTCATAAGAAGCCTGCATAGTAAACAGGAAGAGAATTGGATGCTTACCTTCATTTTATGGATGTGAAACCTTCATAGATGACTTCAGTGACTTAGCAAGCCATGTGGGGAACAGAACCAAGAATGGAACTGGGGCATCTGACTTCCGGTCCAGTTGTCTTCCTAGTACGCCCACTAGCATTTTCCCTGAAATTCATGCCATCCACAGACCAAGTTAATGGACTTTTCTACCGCTTGAGGTGATTATAAAAACTACCTTCCTGACTGCTGACAGCCTGGTGATGCACCCCATTTGGTTGGAACCTGTTTCCTATCTGAACAAGGGTAGTTTCCCCAGTAGCTCTTTAGCACAGAGACACACTTGACACTCAGGCAGCGACAACAATGAAGGCTCTTTCAAAAGGAAGCAGCTGAAATCCCCACTTGACAATACCTGGTGACTAAGCAGTTTTAGCAAAAGCTTATTTATGCCTGTCAGGCATGGACAGGGAGCAGGAACATGTGGTTTGAATGTCACCTGCAAGGACACCTGGACTTAGATGTTGTCATTGCAATGGTCCCTGCTCCAGAATGTTTGGCAAATCAACAGGATACAACCCCTGCCCTCCTGCCAGCCCTCAAACGCAGGCAGTAGGGCAGGAGAAGCATGTCAGTATTTAGGTAGCAGGATGAAAAGAAGGCCACAGGATAGATGGTGCCCTGAGCATTACTTCTGGTGATTTCTGAGCTGATTGCCCAGGGTAGTAACTGTCACTTTGCCACATGCCTCACAGATCATTGTAGTGGCCATGCTGAATTTCTGCAGGATTCCAAGGAGCCTTACAAGAAAGGTCTCTGGTGCTGTGGGTTGTTACCTCTGCTTTCTCTTCCCCGGTGATTCCTCTGTTCTCCCACCTTCTCTGTTGCTTTCTTGCTTATTTTCCTTTCCCTCATTACAGATGATTTCTTTTTTAAACCAAGAAGTGCTTCTAGGTTGGAGCGATAATAACTTGCTGGTGTTTCTGGCTTCAGCAAGGTCTCTAGACTTCATCTTTAGTCTTTATCATGTTAGGTCTTTTCACATGCTTATAGAAGAGAGGAGGGTAACGAGTTCATTCTGTTTTTTTCTAGGACTTTTCTCCATCCTGGGAACTCTTTTGGTCCTGAATAAATAGGAACAATCAGTTACCAAAAAGTCAATTTGCCTGTGATTATAAGCTTGATGCTTCCAGGAATGAGATTTGAACTTAGGTCTGGTTCTTAAAGTGCCATTTTTTTCTACTCTCTGATACTGGCTTTTCCTAGTCATGTCTGACTTTGAAATGAGGTAGAAGGCAAATTGAGGGATAGGCTTGGCTCTTTATAACATGCAGCAAAGCATGCCTCCTGAAACTGATGTCATTTGTAACCCAGAGGATAGACAATGACCTTGAGGTTTGCCTAATTTACACCAGTCTTAGATGTGCTTCTACTTGCAGTCTTCCTGCATCCTTTGACCTCAGAAAAGGGAAAATACTATTTATTTAGGTAGTGCAGAGGAAAGAGAATAATAGAAATGCTCTAATCGCTGCTCTTCTTTCTCTCTCAATCTTAACTCAATTTAGGAGTTCCTAAAAGTTGTGGGAAGTAGTACTGCTAGCCATGGATATAGCACAGTGATCCTTTTGAACTATGGCCTACAGGCTGGTGGGCTTTAGGAGATATATTTCTAAATATCTAAATAAGGAATGCCCATTGAAGTTTTTCTTAACATTTATTTTTAAAAGCAAAAGACTAAAGAATTTGTATATATATGTGCACTAAATAATGAGCTGGCTACACAAGCAATTTTAAACAGGGGATAGGAAAGATTGTGAAGAATGTTCCAAACACATTGGAAGTCAAATTTATTCTTACAGGTAAAAAAAAAAAAGAAGATATAGAATATTTGAATCAGGCAGATCTGGTTTGAATTCTTTTTTTTTCCAGCATTGGGAATCAAACTCACAACCTCTTGCCTGCCAGACAGGCGCTTAAGCCATTGAGCCCTAGTTTTTTGAGACAGGGTCACACTGTATAGCTTAGGCAGCCTTGTGCTCACATTGTAGCCCAAGTCGGCCTCGAACTCACAACGCTCCTCCTACCTCAGCCTCCCAAGTGCTGGGATCAAAGGCACGTACCACCATGCCTGGCTTCTGATTTGAATTCTGACCCATACCAACAAGTTGGTTGGCCACAACAAATTTCTGAATTTTTCTGCGACTGTTTCCTCATCTGTAAAACAGACACAATAGCACCTACTTCGCAGAGCTGGCAATAGTTTAGTACAGAAAGCTGTCACAAATGCCAGTTTCTCACTTCCTCAGAAGCAGGTCTTTGAGTGCGGTCAGAAGCATGGCGAACCTTTTGGTAGAATACCAGTGGAGGAGAGAAGATGGACCAGCTTTGCTCTCTAGGGAGTTTCCTTTGGGGAATGACTTCTCCTTTGTTGGTTCCTTGGACACCTACTTTCTCTTTGGTTTCCCTTTTCTGGCCATCTTTTTGTACATTACCACCTCCATAGAAACTGAACAAAGAAATTATGGTAGGAAAACCAATAAACCAGCACTGCTGTATTTTAGGCTCCAGGAGGGAAGGTTTGGTAGACAAGTTTTATGTGTTTGCTTGAACATTTTTGTGGGTTTCTCTTGTGTCTTGTTATCTCCATCAGGAGCTCTGTGAAGAACTGTGTCCCAGTACACTGGGGTTAGAACGAGCTCCATGGGATGGATTGCTGACTTAGAGGCAGAGGGCTGGGGACTCAGGACCACAGCCCAGATATGCATCATCTCTCACAAGCCTAGTAGGATCTTTTTGGCCTCTCTAGGGGTCTGGGCTGTGGGCTGCATTCTCAACTCTCAGGAGAGGGCCTGTGACCAGGTGGAGTCCAGTGCAGTTTTGGAGTCAGGAAGAGCAAGGACACCGAGGGAGAGGACTAGGAACTGTAGCATTGTTCCATGGTCTCTCTGGGCTTTTCTCATCCTTCATTCTCTACGCCAGCCATCCTGACTATACCTAACAGCCACCCTTTACCCTACCTGAAATCCCTTTCCTACTTTCTTACCAGGCCAACTCTTCTGGGGAATTTTTCATAACTCATCCTGAGCATTACCATCCCTAGGATGCCTGTGGTAACTCCTCCTGGAATCTTTGTCTAGGCCGGCAAGTCACCTGAGGTTCTTTTGAGTGAGACCTCACCTTTTTATAGGTTTTCATCACAATACATTATGTGAGTCTATTGACTTCTTTTTTTTTGAAAGCATAGTACTAAATTTTATTTTAAGTACTTCTTATGTATATTTATCTTGTCACTATTGGCTTTTTAAAAAAACATTTTATTTTAAATATAGTAAAATCCAACAAAATATAACAGAACAAGGTCAATAGAAACAAAACAGTAGAACTGGTACAGAACTTCAAAGCAAGATACTAGGAAAGCAATAGCTACTGTAGAATATCTTGTTATCTTCACAATAGTTGACCATTCCATCAGGTATAGTAAAATCAAACCAAAAACAAAACAGAATGAAACCAATAAAAACAGATTATGAAATAAAGCAAAAAAATCATCAGAATAAAGCAAAAACAATGAGAACAATATTGGGTCTCAAAGACAAGATAGAAGGGAATCCCCCATATTTGCCAGAGTGCATACTGTCATCTTCCCAAGAGATGTTCAGACTGCTTTTTAAGTGAAGACTGATGACATAAAATCATGAAAATTTTGATTTTTTTCAATGGCAGTAAGTTAGCTTTTTTTTAAAAAAAGCAAAACAGAAAAAAAGGTAGAAGTAATACAGAATTTCAAAAAAAAAAAGTAAGAAATCAATAAGGAAAGGATCACAAATGGCCAGTCCTAAATCTTTCTTTCTCTGTGTTCCCAGATTGACTCTTGCTCTGTTTCCCTGTATCATTTCCTTACTAGACCCTCTTCATCTGTAGTCTAAAGTGTTGCAGTAGTCTCTTACATAACTCTCTTTATTTCTTACCTACTATGTATTCTTCAGCTATTGAAGCATCCTTATAAAGCAAAATTTGATTGTATCATCCCTCTGTTTAGCTTTTTTTTTTCTTTTTTCCAGTACCAGGGATTGAACTCACAACCTCATGCCTGCCAGCCAGGCACTTAAGCCACTGAGCTAACTCCCAGCCCTATTTCTTTTTGAGGCAGGGTCACACTACATAGTTCAGGCCGGCCTTACTCATGTTGTAGCCCAAACTGGCCTTGAACTCACAAGTCTCCTCCTACCTCAGCCTCCCGAGTGCTGGGATTAAAGGCATGTGCCATCACACCTGGCTTCTATTTAGCTTTTTATGAGCTCCCTCACCTCTACAAGAGGCTGCCTTAATCTGAGTCTTAGGTTGTACTAGAAACAGACACTAAGACAAAAAAATTGAGTGTAGTGGTTCATTTGGGAGCTGAAGGAAACACTAGCAGGAGTGGGCACATGAAATGGGGAAGGAAAGACAACTATGGGTATCCAGAGCTCAGCTCGGGAGCCTCTGACAGTGTAGAACGTGCCTAACTAATGTCATCCAAAGGGTTATACATCTAAGTTTTCTCCATGAAAAGCTCCGTTAGTCATTGGCTGAGAATATTCCCGAGGGTGTTAATTACCTGTCACTCTAGTCTGCCCTACATGAAGGCTAAGCAAATGCCAGTGGCCAGAGGATGCCTGCAGGCAGCGAGTGGCAGGTGTATTCAGAAAGAATCTTTCCATGGAATAGTTGAGTGCTGAGGGGAAATGGGAGGCACACTTACAGCATCCCCTACAGGCTAGCTCATAAGGTGCTCATGAGCCACACAGATGGCAGCTTTCGCCCCCTTTCCCTTTGCTACCCACCCCAGTCTTTGTGCTTCAGAAATACTATGCTGCCTGCATGTCCCTATATACTTCAAGATGTTTCTTTTACCTCCATGCTGTTGCTCACAATATGCCTTCTGCCTTGGATTCTGTTCTCTCATTTCTCCACCTAGTTAACATCTAAATAAACATTCTTCAGTACTCAACATCACCTTCTCCAGGAAGCCTTGCTTAGCTGACTCCTTTTCCAGCTTGATTTAGTCACTTTTGGTGTGGTATCTTTCTTGGGTATGCTTTCTTTAACAGACGGTGGGCTCTGTGGCACATGTGTACTGTGGGATTTCTTTTAGACGCCCTAGTGATGAGCATGTGGCTTGGTGTCCTAAATAACATGCATTGGATTGAACTGTGCATCTGTAGCTTACTGCTCAGCACAAGTTGGGGCTCAATACCTGTGTCCTGAGTGGAACTAACCTTTGCACCAGCCTCCTCTTTCTACTGGCTATTGCAGCAAGAGGATAAAACTTGAGTTTTTTTAAATCTTCCCCAGAGGGACAAACACTTTGGTCTTCTTACACCCAGAAAGTTTAGACCTGAAAGTGGTGACAAAGGCGAGGTTTAGAATCCATAAGATGCAGAAGGTAATCAGTGACATGGACATGGGACACACACACATACACGATAGGGAGCTAAATACACAGTACAGACTTATAAAGGCTGAGCTTAAAAGAAACAACGGTAGGCTGACAAAGGAAGGAGTGAAGGAGATGGAAAAAGGGCAGACAAGAAGGGAAACAGGAGAATGTAAGGCTATATGATGTGCTAATTAGAAAAATAGTGAATGGGAACGCCTGGAAAGAGGTTTCCATCTTTCAGGACATCAGAGTTGGGAGAATTGCAGTTATGAGGTTTTCATCTGCTTTCCCACTTAGGCACCAAGGGTAAAAGAGTGTATCTATGTAGGTGAAGTGTTGGGTGAGGAGTGTGCAGGGGCTGTTTGTGTCTGCCTTGAACCGTATGAGTGAGACACACGTTTGTTATCTTTCTTTGGTGGCACCTCTTTTGGTGGTGAGTGGTGTGTGGTGTTTTCCAGCCCTTTCTGTGTCCTCTTTTAACAGGTCAGCTCTGCAAGGAATAGGGCAGAGCGATGCAGTGGCTCCCACGTGCATAACTCTGGCCTTGTGCTGTTGGATTTGCAGTGGCTCATGAAAGAATAATGAGCCACATCAATTTTTAAAGTTAACTAATGCTCCTTTCAGCTCAGCTGTCTAAAAATTTTCAAAGGAGGAAGCATGGCTCCTCAGGAGAAGGCCAGGAGACATAACCTAGTGTCAGGTCTGCTGCTGCAACTGCTAGTGCCTTAGATTATTCCTTGGTGGATTATACTGCTGCAGAAGGCAGAGAAATGGTTTGAATTATCATTCAGGTCAGAGGGCAGGAGCTAAGAGAATTGAATTTTGCAGGAATTGTCTTCTTTCTGAGTTCCCAGGTAGACTAGGTTTAGAAGCTTAGGAAGAATTTCTTAAAAGCCATGTTCTTTTATTAAATCATTTACCCGGGATATTTTTGTTCTCTAAATGTGTTTGATAGCCTCTGTGCCAGATATTAAACTATTGTGTCTTAGCTCCAACATTTTGCATTCTACTCGGTGATGCTGGGGGTGGGAGTCTGCAAACCACATTTCTGCCTCATAGGCTGGGTTCCTGGTAAGCTTTGCCAGTAGAGGGGCATAATAGGAAGAAAGGATTTGCTTCTCATTTCCTTGATGCTCTTGGGTGCAGCCTTCCAGCAACCCTTCCTCATCCCAGCAGAGCCAGCTCACCCTGATAGCATTCACTGAATGCATTCAGTAGTTTTTCTAACACTCATAGAACCAGGCTAATGGGGGCCACCTCCTAGGAGACACCAGCAGCAACCAGCAAGCACCCCCAATTCAGAAGTCTGGGTTTCACCTCTGAAAGGCTCTTCATCCAAGCTACTAACATTTAAATAATTCCATTATCTGCTCAGAATTCTTCTGATCTATGGGTTGTAGAAGATAACCTGGCCAACTCCTCCTGCGTTTCCTGGTACTTTGCAGGTTGTTAAATACTGATGGTCCACTGTCGTGGCATCTCCCTCAGTTTCAGACAGACAAGGAACGTTGGTCACTTTAAAGTGAGACCTGCTTCCTACAGTTGCTACCTCAGCTAGGTAATTAACAACTTTGTATCACAAGAGCAGTTATTTATGATAAATTTTTGTTTGAAACAGTTAGAATGATTGCTGCTTCTTGACCGAACCTTGGTGCATGCTCATTTCTAATTCATAGGAAGTTATTTTAAATAGAAAGCATCTATTATTTGTGGGTAAAAACTAAAGTGTTCCACTAAGGGGTATTACTTTGTTTTATTGCTTCTATTTTGATTAGTAGCGCTAAAGTAGCAGCTGCTGTGGTTATAACAATACCTTACATATGTGTAGCATCTAGCAGGGCACATGACATGGTCAACTATCTCTTCTCACGTGGGTTTTACAGCAGCTCTGTGAGATAAGTACTGTTACCTCTGCTCAAATGCATTCAGAGGGGGAGAGTGACTTGCCCAGGGTCACATCGCTAGACAGATGTTACTGAGTTTCAAACTCACTTTAAAATAATTTTTAATTCTTTTTTGTTTTTAACCATGCAACCTTTCTTGAATAGAATTCAATTATGGGCAAGTAATAATTCGCTTTCATTTTCTTTGATGTTTCTCACCTTGCTTCCCCAACCTCTACCTCCAAGTCTTTGAATTTTATTTAGTTCTACTGAATAAAATGGGCCAAGAAGATGCATGAATTAGGGGAATTGGGCTTTCTGGAGCTTATGCATTTTGCTGGACATTTCCTTAGTCCTGGCATGTCTCACATTTCCAGGGGATTTGCATTTAAACTAAAAGCTTTCTAGGACTCTGGTCTTAGATCTGGTTCACTTAAAAGGCATTTCCCATAGTGCCCAATTTTATTAATACCATAAAACAATCTACATTAAGTAACTGGGTCATTTCATATTCAAGACACATCCCCTATATGAACTTTTTTATTTGGATGGCAACTGAAGTATTCCTGCAAATGATGCTTCTCAGTGACACTGGAGAGATTTGCATGGATGATGGAGACGGAGGATGTATTAGGAAGACAAGCACAGGCATCTTCCCAAGCACCATCCAACACTCCAGTCTGGTACACAAAGAACAAAAACATGTCTACTGCAGTCCCTACTTTCCGTCTGGTTGTGCTTTAATTAATGAGACCAGAGGCTCCGCTGACAGATTCTGAAACAACCATGATGCATGCATGGTATTTAGAGTTAGAAAACTAATGAGCAAATCTGATCCTCAGTTTTTTCAACTCTAAAATAGGGATGATACTTACTATAGCATATTAGCATATGCTTTTTAAGATATTAGGATCCACAGATGACCAAATCCTGCCTTTCCCAATACCTCTCAGGTATGCTGAGTTTTCAAAATTGTACCTGTAATAACAGATTAGGATTCAAAATAGTACTTTCTCGATATAAAACTAAGGGTCCCGAACTTCCAGTGTAATGAAATTAGTTATCTATTATTTAATGGCATTAAAGAGCACACATTTATCACCTCAGTGTCTGTAGATCAGAAATTTTGAGCATGGTTTAGCTGGATCCTTTGTTTCATGGCTTTTCACAGGGCTGCAATTGAGCATGGGCCAGAGCTAGGTTCTTACATGAAGGTTCGACAGGGGAAGGATCTCCTTTGGAACTCATTTATGTGGTTGTGGAAGGATCCAGGTTTTTGTGGGTTGTTAGACTAAGAAGTCCACTTATCATGTGGATTTCTCCACTGTGACAGTTTGCTTTGCTCAGAGCCAACAAAGGAGTTAACAAGATAGCAACATCATTGTGTTACCTTTGCCTTATTTGTTAAAAGTAAGTAAATATAGGGCAGTCCACCTTCAATGGGATATGACTACACAAGTATATGAATATTAAGAAATGGCAATCTTTGGGGCCATCTTAAAATCTGTTTACCATAGTAAGGTACAGATCATGTGGGTGAGACTTGGATCTGTAATGGGGACTATTTTCTCTATTCTACCCTAGAAAATCTAAATCTCAGTCCTTGTTTACTGAGATGTACCTATATAAAAGGGTGTCAGCTTATTCATCTCAGGCTTGCTTATTCATCTCAGTCCTGTGTGGTAGAAGAAAAAAGAGAACATGTTATACCTCAAGGATTAAACTTAAGATAGGATCTTATATTTATAGTGAAGTAATGGGTCAGAAGATGGTTTTGGACTCTGAACTGTTTGACTAACAACTCTTCCATTTTTGCAGTGTTACCAGTCATGCTGTGAACAGAAATTGTAGGATAGGAAGAAAAGCTGAGCTCTGTTATATGGTCACTGTAAGGTTAGATAGAAGAGTTTATATGATAGGATCAGACATACTAAAATCATCTTAATGTTTGATTTTGAGGTAAAGTTTACACATACAATGAGCTATAAGATAGGAAGGGACCAGGAAAGACCTCATGGATAAAATTGGATACAGATGTGGATAAGCAAATGGAGTTCAGAGAAAGAAAGAGGTGCAGAGGTATGATGCGTTCATTATTCATTCATTCATTCATTCATTCATTCATCCAACAAACACGAATTGAAGGCTGCTTCTATGAAGTTGAACTAAAGATGTAGAATGAAAAATAACAATGTAGACAAAGGGAGGAGACAAGTGAGTGGACAAATAGCTTAACTATACAATGATCAGAGAAACAGTTAAGGTAGGTACAAAGTTTAGAAGTAGTTTAGAGGAGTGGAGGGCTGATTCCACCAGTGGGGAGGAGTGGTTAGGGAAGAAAGGGGTAAGGAAAAACAAAGGAAAAGCACACAGATGGGGTCCAAGATATGTCTCAAAAGTTGAATGAAGCGGGCTATGAAAGCAACTAGAGGAGAAAGTTCTATGTAAGGAAGAGGCAGGGGCTATACGTGTTCTTCCAGTAATGATGATGAGCAATGATCTTGTTCCATCGTCCCTTTCTTTAGATGCTCATGAATCAGTTATCATGATTGCATTTCATGATTTGCATAACAAATTGCCTCAAGATGAGGTGTTTTAAAACACCATTTTCTTATGATTTTCTGGGTTGGCTGAGCTCAGCTGGGAGCTTCTAGGTGGTGTTGGCTGGGGCTACTTGTGCATTTACATTCATCTAGGAGTTCAGCTAGGGCCAGAATGTTTAAGATGCTTTGACTCACATATTCTGTGCTTAGCTCATGTGCCTAGAACAGCTGACAGCTGGTTAGGCCTTGCTCTTTTTCCAGATGGTCCCTCATTGTACTTTTAGACAGGAACTGGATCCTGAGAGAATGAAAATGGAAGATAACAGATCTCTGAGGTCTTAAATTCTAGATTTCTACATTACTTTTGTTCTATTTTTGTTGTATTGGTGGGATTAGTCATAAGGCCATGCTAGATTCACAACTGGGGGAGACAGAGTCCATTCTCAATGGGAGGAGCAGCATGTATGTACCGGGAGTAGACTGCCAGCTTCTGTCTTTGCAGTCAATCCACCACAGTTGCACATTTAGCCTTATGCTTCTTCCTGCAATAATTGAGGCCATTCAAGCAAATGAAAGAGCCTCTGGAGGGGTTGAAGGCTCCACCAGTTCCCATGGGCCTAAGTTATCACCTAAAACCATGACCATTTTGGTAGATAACCTGCCAGCCTTAACTCAAGGACAGGGAAATAAATGGGAGTTGCTTTCTTGTTTCTAGATGGCAGATTTTATTTATTCCTGAGCAGTAAGACAGAAGTGGAGTGTTGTCAGGATTTGAAAACTTTTCTTTAAATTTAATGCACTTAAATCCAAAGACAGGTAATGAAATTGGTTTTACCAATAAAATGTCAATCTCTTTGATGAACATATGCAACAAAAGCTTAAAACAAAAGGCATAAAATTGCCATGGAGATGGATAATTGTGGTGAATCTGCATATATTAGCTCACAGTAATGCAGATAACACTGTGGTAGGCTAAAGTGCTAAGATACATAAAATATTGTTCTGTTTAAAATGTTATGGGAAATCACAGTCTGCTCTCATTAAAATAACATTAGAAATATTAGCAAATTAAATATTGTCTAATGATGAATAGAAAAGAAAAGCATCATTTGAGAATTTGGTTTAGGAATATTATGCTAGGGACTGGAATATGGTTGTAGGTTTTGTGTGTGTGAGAATTTTGAAATTAAGTATTGGTCTTTGGAGTCCTCCTATTTGCCTTTCAGCAGCATTTTTACTTTGACTTGGCAGTCTCTTCAAAGATACCCAAATGTTTCTTCTGTACCTGGAACTGTGGTAGGAAGTACAGCAAAAAGAAAGACAGGCACTGCCTTTTAAAATAAGTATAAAGCTGAACTTTATAATCATACATCTGCCAACTTTGGGAAGTTTACCTCCTTCTCTCTCCTATAACCCCAATAGGCATTGTTATCAGTCCCCCCTTTTTTTGTTCACTTCTTAAACACAATGTTTTGGTTACTTTTCTTTCTTACTGAGACAAAATACCCGACACCCAAAATTAAGAAAGAAAAGGTATTTAGCTCACAGTTTGTGAAGGTTTCAGTCCATATTGGCTTCCAAGCAGGATGGCGTGGCACAGAATAAACAGTTCAAGGTGGCAGAAGACAGCAAAAGAGGGGGAGAGCAAGCCTGTTTTCTTCCCTTATATTGTATGCGGGCTATCTGCTTATACCATCTCAGTGCCCTCCTTTTGCACAGGCTCAGCATGTTTACAAAGTAAGAACCATGGCTCCCTGCTGAATGCTTCTAAACTTCTCAAATTGATACAATGTATCAACCATTACAGTTCACCCCTTGTCAACTTGGCAACCAGACACATTTCTTTAAACCAGTTTCCAGATACAAAGACATGCTAAGTTTTAACATTTCATAACTTGAACATTGTAACACAGGTTTAACAACACGTAAGAACCAGTATTAAGTCTGTCAACAGTATATTACAGTAAAACCATAACATTTTGCTCCTGGCCCCCCAAAGACTCATTACATCCTTTTATGCAAAAGGCATTTAGTCCACCTGTAAGAGTTGCCAAAGTCCTAACAGTTTTGGCATTGCTGGAAAGTCCAAGTCCTAAGTCTCTTCTGAGATCTAAGGAAAACCCTTAACTGCAAGCCCCAGTACAAATGAAAGCAAAGTTAAACACTTCCAACATCCAGGGGCACAAGATGAACATTTTCATTCCAAAGGTTACAAACAGAGGGGCACAAAGGATTGGGACCAAAACAAGTTCAAAATCCAGCAGGGCAAGCATTAAGTCCTGTATTTCCATGTCCAGCATTTGAAGTAATCTATGGCAAATTGTGAGCTCCAAAGGGTTTGTGTGATTCCACACCTATGGCCTTTGTGGTGGTTATAGCTCCCACCACTTCTCTCAGGCCTACTTTGCTCCCTCTTTGTTGCTTTCCTTAGATGGTCCATATTCCTGGCTTTCCCAAACTTCTGGGGTCTCCACTGAACCTTCGGCTTTACATTTGCAGCTTCACATACTACCTTCTCAGAGGCATACTACCTGGCCTTCCAGGCCTTCTGAAATTGAGGCAGAAGCCTTTTTTAACCCCATAATGCTTGCAGTCTGTGAGCACCTAAAACCAGTGCTACATGCTGACACCAAGGTCTGCTGCCAGCTGAATCTGTAGCTAGGCTTTCCTCTCTCTTGGCTGTAGGGGTCGAGTGCCTGGACTGCTGGGCATGGGAATCCAATTCTGAGGAACAAATTTTGTAAGCCACTGCCGTTCTGGGACATGATGCTCTGCAGCTTTCTCCTCAAAACACTTTCACATTTGCAGTTTTGAGGCTGTGAAGGGTGTGGAGACTTGCTGCTTCTTGTGATGCCCTCAGGCCATCTTTTATATTCTGTTACTTCTCAGCAATCTAGATCTCCTGTGCTCTATCTTTGCAGACCATAGCTTTACTGAAACTTCTCTTCTGGACAAACTTACAACATTTTAATTTATCCTGCTGGGCTCTTTGCTCTTGATTTTCAACATAAATCTGGCTAAAAGCCCCCAACAATAGCCATACCATGACCTCAACAGTCAACTGCCTTGAAATTTCTTCTGCCAGATTAATTAGTCAACCACCCCTAGTCTCAGGCAGTCTCTGGACATGAGTAAAATACAGACAAACTTTTTGCTAAGCCATAACACTCATCATATGAACTCTAGTATCCAATGCAGTCCTTTCTAGCAGAAACCTCCTGAGCCTGGTCTTCACCAGAAGGATTTCTATCAGCCTTCTGGTCTTCTGAGCTCTGACCACAATCTCCCAACCAGAACATCCTGAGGTATTCCAGTGTTACTCTTTCAGGCAACTTCTCTGAACCCTTCTAAATTCTTCCCACAAGCCATTTCCAAAAGCTCTTGAACCACATGGTCAGGTATAGTCACAGCAACAACCCTACTTTTTCTAGTACCAAAGTCTGTGCTGGTTACTTTTCTCTCATTACTGAGACAAAATACCTGACACCCACAATTAAGGGAGAAAATGTTTATTTAGCTCACAGTTTGTTGAGGTTTCAGTCCATAACCAGCTGGCTTAAAGGAAGGGTGGTATGGTACAAGCTTAGGATGTTTACAAAGTAAGGACTTTGACTCCCTGCTGAGTCACTGAAACTTCTAAACTTCTCAAGTTGACACAACGTATCAACCATTACACACTATGAAGCTTAATTTCCTCATATGTAAAATATGGAAAGTTTGCACCTCAAATCAGATAATGCATATGAAGTGACAAGAACATAATAGTTGTTTAATGTCAGGGATATTAGTTGTAGAGAAGAGGTCAAGATATGTGAAATAATGGCAGAGTCAAGAAGATGCTATGATGATGTATTAAACTGTGGTTTGGGCTCTAAGTTTTGGAGACACTCAGAAAAGAAGCCTGGGTTTTCTGAAAAAAGGAAGGTTTAAACTGGGTATAACAGTGAGGCTGAAGAAACTGCTTATGGAAGTCATTGGATATGAGAAAGCATAGAGGCAGAAATAAGCACATTAATGGGCAAAGAGGAGACTTACGTGATTTTAATGAAAAGCATGGCAATTGGTGTGTATCATGTCCCAGAGGGTCACAAATTTCAGGCACAGAAGTGTAGGATATGATGAGTCTACTTATCAAGCAAGCTTAATCTGCAGATGTCCTTTGGAAATTATACATATTCCAAATTATTTTAAGTAGGTATGAAGTATGCTTTTATTTTTTGAATCAATTTAAGTCTCCTTTTTCTCTCTTTTCCCAAATTACAGTCTCATCTTTATCCTACAGTGTGCTGTTTACTTCAAAGTGCAATTAAAGGACTGGGCCAAAAAACAAATGGAGCACATCTTGCCAACTCTACCTGAAAACTGTATTACATTTGCTTAACTGTGACTCAGATTTGGGACAACCTGAAAAGGAAAGGGCAATGGTGTTTGGGTGGTGACAGCACCATTCATTACCTTGCTGGGAGCCAGGAAAGAGATCCAGTGGAACTATTTGAGAAAGGATGAATCATGAAGCATACAGTGACTCAAGATTAATGGTAATTCCACATGCCTGGGTTGCTATTTACAAGTGTTTAGAGTGCTCTCCCAGCCAGTAACTTATGTAATTCTTAGGACAACCTTATGAGGTTAAATAGAATGCTGTTTTCCTTCTTTCACACATGAGAGAGCTGAAATTGGAAGAAAGAGAGGACTTACCCAGATTTATAAAACAAGTAAATGGTGGAGATAAGTGGAAGCTTGGGATATTTGTTACTTTCACCCAGCAAACATCTCTCCTGTATTTACTTCTGACTTCCCGTCCCCATTACCTTGTCCTGGTGGTATAATAGAGGACACTGGATTAGGGATTCAATAGTTGGGAAACAGTCACAGTACTATTTTGGTGAACCAGACAGTGCTTTGGTGAACCAGAAGCAGAGGTGAGGAGGGACCAGAGGTTCCAAACCTTCTCTCTTCCAAGACCCTGAAGGGCATTGTTTTTCAGTACCCCGTTTTTGTCCATTCCTTAAACACTGGAATTTCCACATGTTTGGTAGTGGTCTCTATTCTTATCTTTTTTCCCCAGGATCACTTGGGTAATGTTATTCTCCACTATAACGTTTATCATCAATTTTAAATTCACAAAACCACCACAGCCAATTTCCCAAGAGTAAGATCAATTTAAGGATAATCTCTTGACTGGTTCCCTCTCTCTCCCTTTGTCTCAGGAATCATATATTATCTTTTATTTCTTCATTGTCTTGAATCCAAAATTTTGCCTTTTAAGTGAATCCTTCTCATAAGTATTTAAACTGCTCAATTTTTCCTATTAAAAAGTTAAAACAAAAATTCTTAGATTTTCTTTAAACAATTGTTTTTCTGCAAGCATAGCCCTATTTCTTCTTTGTTTTTCTAAAAAGAAAATTAGGAGTATTTGTATCTTTTTTATCTCCATTTTCACCTCCCATCCACTCTTCTCAACCCACTCCAATTTTGTCTCTGTTCCCATCACTCCCCCATAATAGCTTTGGTAGGAGGCTCAGTGACCTCTATACATCAAAACCCAGTGACATTTTCTGTGCTCACCTTATGAAATTTCTTAGCAGAAATGAACACAATGAACTACTCCTTTATTGCGGGAACATTTTCATCCTGACTCAAGTAACACAACACCCTTTTGGTTTTCCTTTCATCTTTTCAGAGGCTTCTCTGTTTCCTTTGCTTATTCTCCAATGACAAATGGTTAAATGTTTCCATGCCATGTCTTTTCTTCTCACTCTCTACAACATTATCAAGTGCTTGGCTACACATTGTTTCTGATCCTCAAATATGTGCAGTCTCTTAACATACTTCTCTCCTTGGGTACTTCCCAGGCTCCTCAGACATAATATGTCCAAAACTTAACTCATTTTTATTTTGTCTGATACTCCTCTAACATTCTCTATCCTAGTGAATGCCATCTCAATAAATTTAATTCAGAACTTCTACATGTCTTCATTGATGACTTCTGTCTTGTATACCACATTACATCTCAACACTCTGACCTTTCAAGCATCTCTTGCATTCATTCACATTGCCCTGTGTTTCATTACAATAACCAAGTCATATCTGTCTCTTGCCTGAATATGGAAAAGTATTCTAATGCCTTTATAATAGTTCACTTTTGTTCCATGGGTTCACTTTTAGACTAAATTGAAATGCTCATTTATCATCTGCTTAATGCCCTTCAGTATCTCCAAGCACCACTGGAATAAATCAAAGTCTTTCACGTCATTTCTAGGAAGATCCTCTCCCTTCATCATTTAGATTTGACTACTTCTGCAGCTTCATCTTGCTCTAGTCGTCTATCTCTGGTGATAAGTGTTGTGCAAGCTATGCTAATTCAACTAAAACATCAGAAAGCGAGTGAACAAGGAGGTTTTTATTTTAGTGGTCTCCAAACTGTAAGCCAAACTAAACCCATTTGGTTACTGTATCCATCCTCAAACTTATTAGGTTGTGTGGTTTAATAGAATAAACTCTGCCTAAACAAAAATTAAGTAGCTGTATCTAAGTTTCAAGAAATTTATGTAGGTATGTATGTATGTACCTATGTATATATGTATTTTTAATTGTTTTTTGGTACCGGGAATCAAACTTATGACCTCGCACTTGTCAGGCTGTGCTGCTGAGCTACCTCCCCAGCTAAGAAATTTATTGCAAGACTTCTCAGAGTTTTAAATATTCTAAATTTGGAAGTGCATCTAGTACATAGCTTATTTTATGATATATCTCCTTTCCCTTTCTTTTTGGTAGAATGTCTTACAAGGCAGGCATTAGATGAAACACAAAATCATGGCATAATTAATTTAACCAAATATTTGTCAATCATTGTACTTGCACATAGCAGTTGATAAATATTGCAGAATACAGGATAGCATTTGTGTGCTAATCATAAGAGAATTAAGGCCTAAGTTTTGTTAGTTTAAGTGAAAATGGAATCTATCGACCAAATAGCTTGGAAGGTCAAGGCATAGACTCACTTAGGTATAGCAGCATCGAGGTATTCAAATTATATTACTGGATTTCCCCATTTCCCATCTCTGGGTTATTATAAAACAGACTTGCTCTGTCAATGTGCCAATTATCTCAGGTCTGCTTCCCGGGGTCGGGGGGGACATTGAAATGGAGAGTTGCATTAAAGTTTAATGAGAAGAGTTCTGGGGAATTACATCTCTGAGGAAGGAGAAGGACACGACTGGGTAGAGAACAAACTGATGTGCTTGTGTTGATCCTACAGGGAGCTCTGGAACCTCCAGGGTTGTCCAAAGTCAAAGCAAATGGTCTAAGCATCATTGACTGTGGCCTGCTCCCTGGAAGGGAGAATAACTTCGGGGAAGTGTTTCCTCCTCACAGAGAGCAGTTCCTGCTGAGAGATGTAACTCTGAGTTACCAGTAGCCACCAATCCCAGTACCTGGGGAAAATGAGCATTTTTACCCTGAATAAGTAGATGAATGGAGGACCATGAGCCTGCTGTAGTCAGCTGCAGACTTACAGTTCAAGTCTGCATCTTTTCCTCAATATGTCATAAGGAGAAAGACATACTTCTTGGATGGTATTTGTGAAAGATGATTTTTCATTATCCAGTTTGGGTTTCTGTTGCCCCTAAATATGGGAGGTGGAGGTCATGTGGTGGACACGGTTACCATACGTGAGGAAGGGCTGTCCCCAAAGTAGAGCATGCTGCATAGACATGAAAGGGAGCTCTGGTCTACTGTGGCTTGTAAAATTCTATTGAACAGAAGAGTGATGAAGCATAACCACAGATTGTGATAAATGGTACAAAAATGGTTCTCAGGAGACTGAGGCCAAAGGATCATGAGTTGGAGCTCAGATTGGGTAGTTTAGCAAGTCAGTGAAACCCTGTCTCTAAATAAAAAAATTAAAAAGGGCTGGAGCTGTAGGTTAGTGTGTAGGTCTTGGGTTCAATCCCCAGTACTCTTCCCAAACCCCCAAAATTTATGGCAAATACTTCTAAAACTTGTAACCGGAGGACTTTCAGTCTTGTTTTATCAGTGAAGATGGGGAAGAGAAGTGTTTCTGCCTTATGTTTTCCCTTAATGTTAAATGTATGTTTTGCAGCAGTGTAATTGTGAAGATAACATAGTATAGTGTGGACTAGTCTGTTTGGAATGAGGTTTTCTTATAAAAGGTAAGATAAAAATTATGTAAATTAGAATAATTTCCAAACTAATATATGTGGAAATACTTTTCCATGAACATTGTTCATCTAAATATTTATATTGCTTTATTAGTAATGTAATACCCATTTGTATTTATCGAATACTTATTTGCCAGACATTCTATTAAGAAGTTGACACATACAGGCGTGGTGGCCCATGGCTCTAACCCAAGCACTGGGTAGGGGTGGGGGTCAACTGAGGCAGGAGGGTCACTGTGAGTTTGAGGCTGCCTGGGCTATATAATGACTTCATGGCAAGCCTAAACTACATAGTCAGGCTCTATCTAAAAAAAAAAAAAAATATATATATATATATATATATATATATACACACATATATATATATTATTTTTGCAATATCCCTGACTTTAGTACCATTAGTACCATTAATGTTCCCATTTTATAGATGAGTCCAGGTTAAACAAAGTAATTTTTTCCATATCTCACAAGTAATGAATAGAACTTGGTTCTGGAAATCTGGTGTATAGCTCTTCTGCTATGTTGCCACATTACTAAAGTTAATAGTTTTTTTTTTTTTTTGCCAGTACCATACTGATTTTATTACAGTAGTTTTTTTTTATTTAAGCAAAGAAAAAACAGAAAAAAAGACATATAAAACAAAGACAACAAGCAAAAGAGACAAACAAACGACTAGAGTAAATACACAACAGTAACATTGCAGGTTTACAAAATCGGATGATAGAAACTTGACAATGGTTGCAATATTGAGTATCGTTATCTTTAAAATGGTTACTTACATTAACAGATATAGACATGTAAAATTGATCTAATCATGAGTATTAATTGTTCTTTCTCAATAATGAATACATTCAGCAGTGTGTTCATTTTAGTTATCTTACATATACATATATACAGGTTTATATCTTTTCCTCTTCCCTTTTCTCTTTCTGCCTTTTCCCTTACCAGTTACTTTTGCTCTTTGAGCTGTTTTTTACCCTTACATAGTATTTATTATAGATTTTGGATTGTATATACTTTTCCATTTCTTACACTAGGGAGACAATACGGTATTTACACATGTGGGTTTGATTTATCTCACTTACGAGTATGGTCTCAAGTTGTGACCATTTACTTACAAAAGTCTCAATGCAATCTTTCTTAATAGCTGAGTAGTACTCCATTGTATAAAAATACCACATCTTTTTTATCCATTCTTTGATTGATGGG
>RJWM01009795.1:0-66145 GCA_004363535.1 Dasyprocta punctata | reverse complement strand
AAAAGAGACAAACAAACGACAACAGCAAATCCAAAACAGTAACATTATAGGTTTACAAAACAAGATGATAGGAACTCGACAATGGTTGCAATATTGCATATCATTACCTTCAACACGGTTGTTTACATTAACAGATATAGACATGTAAATTTAATCTAATCATATGAGTATTATTCAGCAGTATAGACATTTTAGTTATCTTACATATACATATATACAGATTTATGTCTTTTTTCTTTTTAAGTTTCCAATCTTGATTGTTGGGATCTTCAACCACTCAGTTCCTCTGGCTAAGAAGGGGAAAGTCATGCTTGAGATGGGAAAAGGAGAAAGTGAGAGAAAAAGGAATTGAATGGTTGCAGTGGATGCAGCTAAAAGGAAGAAAGAAGCAGATGTGTGCCAGGTTAATTTGGGGAATTGAATTTAATGAAATAGAGAATAGTCCTCAAGACTGGGGGAACACCAAGCTCTAATGGTTTCTGAAGAAAAAGTGTTGTTTCTTAAATCATTTTGAGTTCCTTGGCATCCAGTACTTCACCTAGTACCAGGTAGACATCATCAACTGTGGGTCAGTGACTAATGCCCTAGCATCATTTAGAGGAATATACCAACTGAGAGCTCAACCCTAAGCCTAACCCAACCCAAGAACAAAGGACTTTCTGGGCTTCTAGAGGGAGCCCATTCTATTTCTGTGGATTGTAAGGTAAATATCGAGTGAAGCAAACTGTGGAAGGATTCTTAAAGCAAATGAGGACAAGGACTATAGGCAGGACCTACAATAGTCATGACAATTGCTGTGGCATCTCCATGGTGGCAACAATGAGAATGACAATGGTGTCTTGGTTACTTTTCACTCATTGCTGAGACAAAATATCTGATGCCCAAAATTAGGGAAGGAAAGGTTTATTTCTTACAGTTCTTGGGGGTTACAGTCCATACTTAGTTGGTTCCAAGGCAGCATGGTGTGGTGGGGCAGCCATTCATGGCTGCCACCAAACAGCAAGGCGAACAGGTGAAAGAGAGGAAGACACGACTTCCTCTCACCCTTATACTGTAAATCGGCTCCACCATGGTCAGGTGCAGCACTCACTTCGCCAATCTCAGCATTAGACAACAAACCAATCACGAATGCCAGACTCAGCCCCATCCAGATTACATGATGCCTTGGAGGAACACAGGATCAAACTCACATAAATGGTAAGGATGGAAAGCAGCGTCTCCTAAACTTTAACAAGGCACTGAGTATGTGAGGCCCTTCTCTTCCATAATCTTGAGGAGCGCTGACTATGGAGGTAGAGAGGAGGGTGTCACACTTGGGGCTCCAGTCTTGGAACTGATGCGAGACCAATCAGAAAATGACTATAGGATCTTTGTACCTTCAAGGAGGGAAGCCTCAGAAACTTTTGCCACATTTTGAGAGGCACATCAGTAGATGATAATGCCATTTTATAGATGAGGCTATAGGCCTAGAGGAGTTAGACTATTTGTCTGAAATAGCAAAGTAACGATTTAATCTCATGTAAGGGCTTCTGTGGTTGCATAAACTCTTTGCTGTTGGCTCAGCAATGGTAATGTGCAAGAGACTATTTATAAACAAGAAACCCACAGTTGTATCTTTATTCCCTGCATATGTAACCATTCTTAAGTAACCTGGAACAGCAAAGTGTAAAACAGGAAATCGCCACAAAAGAAAAAGAAAAAAAAAAGAGCAAAGCTATTTTATTAAATCTAACCTGAATGGCATAGTAAGACCCTGCCTCAAAAAAAGGATCTAAATATATATGCAAGTATATGTTGCATATTATAATCAAGTACATGCATACATAACACATGTATAGTAGTGTATGCAAAATTAATTATAAATAAATTTTATTTCTACCACATTTTTATTTGAAAAAGTATAATAATTTCATGTTATTTCAGACACCATATTATTGTATACAATGTGATTATAATGCACAACATCTAATATTTTAAACAAGTCATACTTTTTCATACAAAGGATATGAAATAGGCTCATTGTTTTCATAGAAAATTCAAGAAAAGATTATTAGGTTATTCATTCATAATCTAGTCCCACTGATAAAATATCAGAATGCTTCTAAAAGGGTAGCTTGGACTGGGGATGTAGCTCAGCGGCACAGCACCTGCCTGGAAGTGTAAGGCCCTGAGTTTGATACCTGGTACCAAAAATTAATAAATAAATAGGTAGCTTGATTTTGTTTTTGATCTCTTAATTTTGACTTGTCCAACTAACTGCTCTGTAATTCAGTGAGAAAGCTTCTTTAGGGGGGGAAAATGTTCCAAATGAGACCTATCTGATGCTCCTGCTGAACAAAAGCCACTTCCCTCATTAGCCAATTTGCCTAATCAGGACAAAGCAGCACGATTTTAAGCAAAAGCTTTTGAATAAAGAGGTTTGGTTAGATTTAACCAGATTCATCAAATACTTCTTTTCCTGGGTAGGTACACTTTGGGGAGTTATACTTGGAAGGTATGGAAGGCAATCATGAAGAGCAGGAAAGACCTTTGACTGATAAAGTAAATAGTTCAAAGAGGCAAGGATTTTTGTAAACTCTGGGAATACTTTTCTTTCTCTTCTTTTTTCTTTCTTTCTTTATTTATTTTTATTTTTTGAGACAAGGTCTCACTAAATAGTTTAGGTTGGCTTGGACTCACTGTGTAGCCCAGGTTGGCCTCAAACTTGCAGTAATCCTCCTACCTCAGCCTCCTGAGTGATGAGATTACAGGGGAAATGCCTTTAGTAAAACAAGAGGCACCAAACTTTCTCAGTCTGTTATAGCTTTTTATTTCTCTTTATAGTCCTATCCATTTTGCTTTATATGTTTTGATATTATTAGTTGCTTCCAAATACAGATTTGTTTTATCTTCCTTAGGGATTGGCCTTGGGTCATTTATAAATTGTTTTCTTTTCAGTAATATAGCATTTCTTGCCTTCAACTCTACTTGATCTTATTAATTGCTTTCTATTTGTTCGACTGTCCTGCATTCCTTTCCTCTTCTTCTCCTGCTTTTGGATTATTTTATATAGTTCTATTTCCTTTTTTCATTAGCTTGTTAGTTTTAGATTATTTTACCATTTTTATGATTACCCAAGATAATTAAATTTTATTTATTAAAGGCTAACATTTTCTTTATATTTTGTATCTTTTAGCATTTCCTTTAATGCCACTTTGGTGATAGTAAGATCAATTTTAATTTCTTAAAACATATGAACTCTTTTTAGTTTCCTATCATAGTGGAGAAAAATTTTGTTAGGGAGTTCTATGTTATCAGTTTTCTTCAGCAGTTTGAATTTCTGAATTATATTTTATTCTCCTACATTCGTTTCCACTCCACTTTACTATCTCTTTTGGTTTTAGGGTATTAGCTTTAATTTGCATTCTTTTTCCAGCTCATTAAAGTGAAAGTTTATGGTATTGATTTCAGATCTTTTTTAAATATAGGTACATAGAAGTATGAAATTTCCTCCTGAGCATTACTTTAGTTGTACCCCACAAATCCTTATTTCCTTTCTTGCTCTCTCAAATTCATGGTGATTCTCATGCCTCAGCCTCCCTAGTGCTGGGATTATAGGCATGTACCACCACACCTGACTGTACCCCGTAAGTCTTGATATGTTGTGTATTTGTTTTTATTCCTTTCAAAGTATTTTCTAACTTCTGTTGTGATTTTATTTTGACCAACTGGCTATTAGGAGTATATAATTTAAGTTCCATATATTTGTAAATTTCTTAAATGTCCTTTTGTTGGTGACTTTTACTTCATCCTATTAGGACTGGACAATCAATTTTGTGCGATTCAAGTCCCTTTAAGTTTACTAAGGCATTTTTTTTCCTGAAGCATTTTGTTTTGTTTTGTTTTTTTCCCTGAACCATGTTTTATGGCCTATCATAAGGTCTATCCTGGAAATGTTCCATGTTCACTGGAAAAGAGTATTGCTGTTATGGTGTGAAGCATTCTGTACACATCTAGTGAGTCTAATTGGTTTATTTATTATTAGTATTAGTATTATTTTGAGACTTACTATGTAGTTCAGACTGAATGTGAATTCACTATGTAGCCCAGGTTGGCCTCAAACTCATGGTAATCCTGTCTCAGCCTCCGGAGTGCTTGGATTACAGGCATGCACCACTATGCCCAATTTATATAACAGTATTTGAGTCTTCTGTTTCTCTCTTGATATGTTGCCTGGTTGTTCTATTACTAAAAGTGACAAAATGGCCAGGTGTGGCCCACATTTGTAATCCTAGCACTCCAGAAGGCTAAAACACGAGGACTGTAAGTTCTAGCCAAGTCTGAGCAACTTAGTGAGATTCTGTTTCAAAATACAAAATAAAAGTGCTGAGAAGCCAAATGTGGTGTTGTGCACTTATAAATCCAACACTCCAGAGGCTGAGGCAGAAAGATTGCAAAGAATTGGAGGCCAGCCTGAACTACACACTGAGTTCAAGATCAGCCTGAAATACATAGTGAGACCCTGTCTCAACAAAACAAAACAAAACAAAACAGGGAAGTGGGTGTGAGAGGACAGGGTTGGGATGTAATTTAGTGTGAAGGCCATGGGTTCAATTCAGTATTGCAAAAAAGAAAGGAAGGAAAGAGAACAAAATGAAGCCTCCAAATGTTACTTATGTTATTTTCTGTTTCTTCCTTCAATTCTGTCAGTTTTTGCTTCATGCATTTGAGGGTGTTGTTAACTACATATGTTTATAATTATTATGTCTTGGGGATGAACTGATACTTTCGTTAGAAAAATATGTCCCTCTTGCTGGGCACAGTGCATTGGACTGTAGTCTCAGGACTCAGGAAGACAAAGTAGAAGTTCGGGTGTTCAAGAAGTTCTTTGTGTTTGTTGGCCACAAAGTGAGACACGATCTCAAAGAAAGAAAGTCTCTCTTTATACCTAATAAAAATTTTTGCCCTACAACGGTCTTAGAGAATATTAGAACAGCCACTACAGGTCTCTTTTGATTACTAAATGCACAGTATTACTTTTACTATCCTTTTATTTCAACATATTTTTATCTTTGATTTACAGTGTATCACTTGTAAAGAGCATCAGTGAAATTGCTGATTTTAAATTCATTCTACCAATGTATTGCTATTGTTTATATTTATCCATTTAGTTACCTCCATCTATTTTTTTACATTCACTAAAGATTGAAAACAGGATCTTTATGCTGAGCTACATCTCCATCCCTTTTTTTTAAAAATTGAGACAGGGCCTAAGTTGCCCAGCTCAAATTTGAGCTCTTCCTGCCTCAGTCTCCCAGAGTGCTGTGACTATGGGTATGTACCACCATACCCTACTGCTCTTTCTTTTAATAGGGAATCAAGATACTCTCAAGTATGGTTTCTTTTTACCCTGATAGACTCTTTCCAATAGTTCTTGTGTGGCAGGTTTGCTCATGTACAACTATCTCAATCTTGTGTGTCTTGGAATGATTTATATTTTCCTTCTTCTTGGAGTATAGTTTTGTATATGTAGAAGTCTTGGTTGATGGTCTTTTTCTTTCAGCATTTTGAATATCTTCTCATGGCCTTCTAGTCTCCATGGTTTGTCAGTTTTCTGAAAGATATCTTCAGTATGATTTATTGTATTTTGTTTTTCAAGATCTTTTTCTTTGGAATAAGGCAGTTTGACTATGACATATATTTTTTTAGTTCATCCTGCTTGAGGTTTGATGAATTACTTGGATATGTAGATTAATGTATTTTAGCAAATTTAGGAGTTTTCTTCTATTGTTTCTTTAAATGTCTTTTTCTGTTCCTTTCATTCCTCATCTGGAAGTTCCATTATGTGTATTGGTATACTTGATATCCCACAGGTTTCTGATGTTTTGTACATTTTTCTTCATTTTTCTTTCTGTTCTTCAGGCTAGGTAATAATTGACTCATCTTCAAGTGTGCTGTTCTGAAGTATATATATTGAGTTTTAAAACTTTTAGTTATTGTACTTTATAAATCTAGAATTTATTTGTTTCCTTACCATTTCTATTTTCTTATGGATATTTCTATTTGTGGAGACATTACTCTCACAACTTTCTTGATTTTAGTTCTTCTCTAGCTTCTATGTAGTTTTTTTGTTGTTTTTGTTTTTGCTTTTTTTTTTTTTTTTTTTTTTTTTTTTTTTTTTTTTTTTTTTTTTTTTTTTTTTTTTTTTTTTTTTTTTTTTTTTTTTTTTTTTTTTTTTTTTTTTTTTTTTTTTTTTTTTTTTTTTTTTTTTTTTTTTTTTTTTTTTTTTTTTTTTTTTTTTTTTTTTTTTTTTTTTGAGATGGGGTCTTGCTGTGTAGTCCAGGCTGCCCTTGAGGTCACTTATGTAGGCCAGGATGGCCTCAAATTCACAGCAAGCCTTCTGAGTGCTGGGATTATAGGCATGTACCACCATGCCCAGCTCTATTTTATTTTTATTTTTATTTTATTTTACTTTATTTTATTTTATTTTTGAATCTATTTTATTTTAAAGAGAAATAAAATTTCAAAACAATACTTAGGGGGTAATTCATGAACTGCAGGGTAAGAGAACAAGAATTCACCAAGAAGAAAGCCCTCCCTGTGAACCAGCACCATGCATGGGCCATGCTGCCAGGTGGGGAGCCAGACCCCAGCCCCTTCTGGTGCATGGGCTGGGAAACAAGAAGAGACAAACCCTCCTCCCCATTCCCCCTGTAAGTGACCGGCTGATCCAGAGAAACACAGGCTGCTGCAATGATAGCTATTCAGATGAAATGCAATTTGATGCTTGTGGTGTTTGGTGTTTCACTGACTTTGCAGGTCTAGGGCCAGTGGTCTGATATCTATTCAGAGGATAGTGGTACATAGTGTGGCATCTATTGGGGATCTCCTTCTGAAGGTGATAGCCATTGTTAATTCCCTATTATCTTGTTCTGAAGTCCTGTGTGATTTTTATTGTTTTGTTGGGTTGGGTTTTATTCTGTTTTGTTTTGTATGATTCTGTTATATCCAATGGCATGTGCAGTTGTTTGAGATAGTCAGATATATTATGGTAGCAATTTTGGATTTACTATTGTCTTGTTTGAAGTCCTTTATCGCATTCATTGTTTTGTTTTTATTGGTTCTATTCTGTTCTGTTTTGTATGGTTTTTACTATGTCTGAAGTTTTCTGCAGCTATTTTGAAGACAAGAGGCATTATGGTAACCATTGTTGATTTCCTATTGTTTTGAAGTCCTGTGTCACTTACACTGGTTTGTTTTGATTGGCTTTATTGTTTTATTTTGCTTGGTTTTATTCTCTTTAAAATAAAAATAATTAGGGGGCAATGATGGTATATACATTGCTTATTACAAATATATATATATATATATACACACACACACACATATATATATTGTTTCAGTTTCTCATACTAGTGAGACAATATGATGTTTATCTATGTGTGTCTGATTTATTTCACTTATGAGTATGATTTCAAGTTGCACCCATTTACCTAGAAAAGTCTTAGGTTTATCTTTTTTTATGCCAGCTCTATTTTGAACTTAAAATAGGTGTTTAAGCCAGGCATGGTGGTGCATGCCTGTAGTCCCAGCACTCAGGAGACTGAGGCAGGAGGATCGCTGTGAGTTCGAGGCCAGCCTGGTCTACAAAGTGAATTCAAGGCCAGCCTGAACTGAATAGCGAGACCTGTCTCAAAAAGACAACAACAAAAAAATAGGTGTTCAAACATTTCTTTTGATGATGCTGGGGATCAAACCCAGGGCCTTGAGTTTTTTTGGCAAGTACTTTACCAGTAAGCGATACCCCTAGCTGACTTAAGTCTGTTTATTGAGTCTAACATTTGTTTTTTTTCCCTGTGTTTTCTTTGTTTCTCTGCTTTTTTTTTTTTTCCTACTGATTATTTTTGATAAATATCCAAGGGAAAATGCAGTTCTCACTGTGCAAGGTCTGAATCAGGTTAAATAAAGGGAGGTCTTGTGACTGAGGATTTCTAAAGGATTCCCTGATAGTCCAAATAATAACCGTTCTATAAGAACAGTACTTTGGGGGAGCTCCAAACAAGGGCCTAGCCAGTGCAAATTAGTTTGTATGGTTCCTTTTAATAGTTTTAAGTTTATAGTTATTTAGTTTCTTTCAACTTAGTTTCTTTTTGGATATTCTTTATATTTGTTGAGGCATTGTTTGCCTGGATTCTTTTAGTTCTTTGAGTATATTTAGAAAAACTGACTTTAAATTTTACCTAGTATTAGAAGTTAAGTAAGTTCTATTGTTCTATCATTCTTTTGCACAGTAGGGTAACTATAGATTAACCATAACATCCTCTGGGAAGCTAAGGCAGGAGAATCACAAGTCCAAGCCCAGCCTGGGTGTTTTAGCGACTTACTGAGATCCTGTCTCAAAATGAAAAAATAAAGTGCTAGGGATATAGCTCAGTGCAAAGGCCCTGGGTTCAATAGCCACTGCTGGTAAAAAACAAACAAACAAAAAGTTATAGTAGGCTCCAGAGGCTCTGAACTTCTTGCAACCAGACTCAAGGTCCTGGTTGTGCCACACTCCAGGGTGCGCTTTGCCTAGTTGCCTGGGTCCCAGGGATTCCAACCCTCACTCAGTAAGGCGGTAGGTCCAGCAACACACTCCGGGAGTGAGCCTCACTAGCTACACAGAGGATCAACTTCTGCCCAGCCCAGCACCCCAGTGCAATCCATCAGGGGAACGCCTGGCCAGCCTCACAGGACACAGAGGTAATGAGCTCAGCCCAGCCCAGAACCCCAGATCTGCTCATCAGGGAGTGGCCAGCATAGCTGCATGGCCTTGGAGAATTTGAGCTCTGCCCATTAGAACACAAGGCGTGAGCTCCATTGTTCAGGGGTGCAGCTATGCAGCAGGTTCTAGTGGTTGTACACTCCACTCAGCAAGGAGCAAGGCACCAGCACCTTATGCTGGGGGCACACCTTGGCTTGTCCTGTGCTCCAGAGGCTCTGAACTCTTCACAGCCAGATGCAAGGCCCTGGTGGTGCCACACTCCGGGATGCGCTCTGCCTAGCTGCCTGGGTCCAAGGGATACTGACCCCCAACCAGTAAGGTGGAAGGTCCAGCGACACACCCTAAGGATACGTCTCCACTAGCCGCCTGGGTTGCAGAGGTTCTGAATGCTATACGACCAGGTTCTAGGCCCCAGCAATAAGTTCCAGGGGTGTGACCATGCTAGCTACAGGGAGGATACAAACTTTGTCCAGCCCAGCATCCCACAGCAACCCAACAAAGCACATCAGGGGAACACACCACCAGCCTCACAGACCACAGAGCACAAGGATCCAGCACCATAGTCTGGGGAAGTGCCCAGGCTAGCCACGGGGATATTGGAGGATTGAAGCTCTACCCAGCACAGTGTTCTAGTGCAATCCATTGGGAGGCTGCCTGCCCAGCCACACAGGTCCCAGAAGAAAAAGACAAAATGAAACAACAAGAGGCAGTCTCAATCCCCAGCCCACTGAGAACAAACTCAAGAGAAGCTGAAATGGAAGACACTGGGAATCACACAATTGAACTTTATGAAATGATAGCAACTGAAGTAAAAAAACTTCATGAAGCTATAGAGGAACTCAAGTCAGAAATAATCTCTCAGCTAAAAAATAAAATGACAAATATTATGAAAGAAATGCTGTGTGTATCTAAAGAAGATCAAGATAAAAAAATAGAAGAACATAAGGAAATGATGGAAACGTTGAATGAACAAAATAAGACACAAATAGAATACAGGAAACAGATTCAAAGGGAAATTCCATTGAAAGTTGGTGAAACTGCTTGAATGAAGCTGAAGATAGAGTCTCAGACCTTGAAGACAGCATGGAAGCTTACGATCATGAAAGAAAAGATCTCTTAAAAATAACAAGGAAACAGGAAACAACAATTCAACAGCTGCAAGGTGATGCCAAGAAAAATATCATAAGATTAATAGGCATCAATGAAAAAGCAGGGGTCAATACTAATGACCTGGGAACACTATTTGCAGAAATAATAGCAGAATATTTTCCAAACATGGGAAGAGAATCTGATATACAGGTAAGTGAGGCATACAAAAACCCAATTAACCATAACCAAAATAAATCATCACCCAGAAATATAATACTTAGGGCAGCAGAAATACAGCACAAGAACAAAATACTAAAAGCTGTCAGAGAAAAGAAACAGATCACCTATGAAGGAAAGCCTATCAGAATCATGGTAGACTTCTCAACACAAACCTTCAAGTCAAGAAGAGCTTGGAGTGAAGTATTTCAAATCCTGGAAGAAAACAACTTTCAACCCAGATTGATGTATCCTGCAAAACTATCTTTAAAAATTGATGGAGAAATAAGATACTTTCATGACAAGGAACAACTGAAGAAATTTTTGGCCACCAAACCAACACTATAAACAATACTGAAAGACACTCTAGAAAGAAACAAAGATAACTACAATCTTAAGAACAACAACAAAAGGAAACCACTAAGCAGGGCAAACAATTAAACAGAAAATGTAGAAAACCAACAACAAAAAGATATCATGACAGGGATGAGTCAGTACATATCAGTTATATCAATCAATGTAAATTATTGTAAATGTCAACTCACCAATAAAAAGAAACAGACTAGCCGAGCGGGGTAAAAAACAAAATCCAACAATATGCTGTGTACAAGAAGCACACTTAACTCAAAAGGAAATTCACAGACTAAAAATCAAAGGATGGAAGACAATACTCCATGCAACAGGAACCCAGAAAAAAGCAGGGGTAGCTATTATGTTTGCGGACACTGTGAACTTCAAACCGAGAGTGATCAAAAGAGGTAAAGAAGGTCACTACATACTTGTGAGGGGAAAACTTCAAGAGGAAGAGATTTCAATCATAAATATATATGCACCAAATATGGGAGCCCCAAACTATGTAAGACAATTCTTAATAGACATGAAAAACCAAATAAACAATAATACAGTTATAACGGGCGACCTTAACACCCCACTGTCACAGAGAGACAAATCAACCAAACAGAAAATCAGCAAAGAAACAACAGAACTGAATCAAACTTGTGAACAAATGGACCTAGTAGATGTGTACCGAGTGCTCCACCCATCAACATCAGAATACACATTCTTCTCAGCTGCACATGGGTCATTCTCTAAAATAGATCACATACTAGTCCACAGAACATGCTTAAGTAAATGCAAAGGAACTGAAATAATTCCACGCATTTTATCTGACCATAGTGCAATAAAATTGGAAATGAATGACAAAAACCCCACAAGAAGCCCATAAACACATGGAAATTAAATAATACTCTCCTAAACAATCAATGGGTCAAAGAAGAAATTAAACAATATCTACAATCAAACAAAAATGCAAATACAAATTAGCGGAACCTGTGGGATACAATGAAAGCAGTCCTCAGAGGGAAATTTATAGCACTAAACTCTCACATCAGAAAAATGGGAAGAACACACGTAAACAACCTAATGATGCACCTCAAACTTCTAGAAAAAGAAGAGCAAGTCAAGCCTAAAGCCAAAAGAGAGAGGAAATTATAAAGATCAGAGCAGAAAGTAATGTAATTGAAACTAAGAAAACAATACAAAAAGAATTAATGAATTGAAGATTTGGCTCTTTCAAAGAATAAATAAAATTGATAAACACCTAGTCATGCTTATCAAAAAGAGGAAACTCAAAACTCAGAACCATGCAATAAGAAATGAAAAGGGTGAGATCACTATAGAGCCTGTGGAAATGCAGAAGATCATCAACACATACTTTGAAAACCTTTACTCACATAGATTCAATAACACAGAAGAAATGGACAGATTCCTAGAAACCTATGAATTACCAAAGCTGAATCAAGAAGATGTAAAACTGCTGAATAACCCAATTTCAGCTAATGAAATTGAAAATGTAATCAGGACCCTACCAACAAAGAAAAGCCCAAGTCCTGATGGATTCACTGCTGAATTCTACAAGAAATTTAGGGAAGACTTAATGCCAACACTCCTCAAACTCTTCAATGAAATTGAAAGGGAAGCAAATCTCCCTAACTCATTCCTGGAAGCAAGTATTACCCTAATACCAAAACCAGAGAAAGACCCAACCAAAAAAGAAAATTATAGGCCAATTTCCCTAATGAACATAGATGCAAAAATCCTCAATACTGGCAAATAGAATACAACAAGTTATCAGGAAGATTATACATCACGATCAAGTGAGATTCATCCCAGGAATGAAGGGATGGTTCAACATATGCAAATCAATAAATGCAGTAAGGCCAAGGACAAGAATCACATGATCATAAACCAACAGCCAACATCCTACTAAATGGAGAAAAACTGAAAACTTTCAACCTAAAATGAGGAACAAGATAAGGATGTCCAAAATCAACACTCCTACTCAATACAGTTCTGGAAATATTAGCCACAGAAATTAGACAAGAGAAAAAAAAAGGGAATAAGAATAGGAAAGGAAGAAGAAAAATTATCATTATTTCCAGATGATATGATACTCTGCATAGAAGACCCCAAAAATCCATTGAAAGACTTCTAGATGTAATAACCAAATTCAGTAATGTTGCTGGATACAAAAATCAATAGCATTCTTGTACGCAAACAACAAACTCACTCAGAGAGAAATAAGGGAAACCATACCCTTTACTATAGCATCCAAAAAAATTGAAATACTTAGGAAGCAATCTAACAAAGGAAATAAAAGATCTATACAGTGAAAATTACATTACTCTGAAAAAGGAAATCCAAGAGGATTTCAGAAAATGGAAAGATATTTCCTGTTCATGGATAGGAAGAATAAACATCATGAAAATGGCCATACTCCCAAAATTGTTAAACAGATTTAATGCAATCCCAATCAAAATAGCACCTGCATACCTCACAGAGCTAAAGAAAGCATTCCTGAAATTCATCTGGAACCAGAAGAGACTAGAATAGCAAAGGCAGTCCTGGGCAACAAAGATAAGGCAGGAGGCATCACAATCCCCAACTTGAAACTATACTACAAAGCTACTGTGATAAAACCAACATGGTACTGGAGTAAAGACAGACCTGAAGATCAGTGGAATAGATTAGAAGATACAGCCACAACTGCAAACACACTCAGTCACCTCATCTTTGACAAAGGGGCCAAACATGTACATTGGAAGAAAGCCTCTTTAACAAATGGTGCTGGAAAAACTGACTTTCCATATGCCTTAAACTAAAACTAGATCCATGCCTATCATCATGCACTAAACTAAAGTCAAAATGGATCAAAGATCTGAATATTAAAACAGAGACACTAAACTTGCTGGAAGACAAAGTAGGTAAAAAACTTGTTGATATAGGAGTAGGCAGAGAGTTCATGAACAGAAATCAAACTGCTTGGGGAATAATTCGTAGAATAAACAACTGGGATCTTGTCTTATTAAACAGTTTTTGCTTGTCAAAGAAAATCTCCAACAGAATGAAAAGAAAACCTACGAGTTGGGAAAATACATTAGCCAATTGTGTCTCAGACAAAGGACTTCTATCTAAAAAATATAATGAATTAAAAAAAAATCAGGTTCCTAAAATTCAAGGACCCAATCCAAAAATGGGCATCTGAGGTGAATACACACTTCTCAGAGGAAGAAATACAAACAGCAAATAAATACATGAAAAAATGTTCAACATCAATGGTCATTCAGGAAATGCAAATTAAAACAACCCTGAGATTCCATCTCACTCCAGAAAGAATGGCCAAGATTAAAAAAACAACCAATAATGAATGCTGGAGGGACTGTGGGGAAAAAGGAACCCTTCTCCACTGTTGGTGGGAGTGTACGCTGGTGTAACCACTGTAGAAATCAGTGTGGAGGATCCTCAAGAAGCTAGGATTAGAGATCCCATTTGACCCAGCTATCCCACTCCTGGGCATTTTCCCAGAATTGAAAACATCATACCACAGTGATATTTGTGAACCCATGTTTATAGCATTCCAATTGGTAATAGCCAAATCTTGGAAACAACCCAAGTGCCCATCAATCAAGGAATGGATAAAATAGATGTGGTATTTTTATACAATGGAGTATTACTTAGCTATCAAGAAAGATTGCATTGAGACTTTTATAAGTAAATGGACACGACTTTAGGCCATACTCACAAGTGAGATAAATCAAACCCACATGTGTAAATACCATATTGTCTCCCTAGTCTAAGAAACTGAAACAGTATATATGATCCAAAATCCATAATAAATACGGTGTAAGGGTAAGAAACTGCTCAAAGAGCAAAAGTAATTGGGAAAGGGAAAAGACGGAAAGGAGAGGGAAAAGGAAAAAGACATAAATCTGTATGTATGTGTATGTAAGATAGGTAAAATGACTATACTACTGAATGCATTAGTTACTGAGAAAGGTTAATACTCCTGATTAGATCAATTTTACATGTCTATATCTGTTAATGTAAACAACTGTGTTGAAGGTAATGATATGCAATATTGCAACCATTGTCAAGTTCCTATCATCTTGTTTTGTAAACCTATAATGTTACTGTTTTGGATTTGTTGCTGTCGTTTGTCTGTCTCTTTTGCTTTTTGTCTTTCTTATGTGAGTCTTTTTTCTCTTAAATAAAAAGAAGGTGGAGCCAGGTGTGGAGGCACATGCCTTTAATCCCAGCACTTGGGAGGCTGAGGTAGGCGGAGCGTTGTGAGTTCCAGGCCAGCTTGGGTTACAACGCAAGTGCAAGGCTGGCCTGAGCTACATAATGCGACCCTGCCTCAAAATACTAGGGCTGGGAGTTTGGCTCAATGGCTTAAGCGCATGTCTGTCAGGCACAAGATTGTGAGTTTGATCCCTGGTGCCGCAAAAAAGAAAAAAAAAAAGTTATAGGAGATAGGTATAAACTAATTTAAACATATAACATATACATGTCTCTAAACATCACATGGTATTCCATAAACATGTATATGTTCCTAGGTTAAAATATAAATTTCATTTCAGCAAACGTTTTGGCCTATTAAGTTGTGCGTTTCCTCAGAATGTTTCTCATTTCTTCTGAGTCATATTTTTTTTTCCTGTGTATTACAGTTCATGATGAAAGCTAAACATTTTGATTATGTGTAAACTCTGGAATCAGTCTCTACTCCTCAGGGTTTGCTTTTGCTATTTGTTGTAATACTTAGGACTTTTGCAAACTGTTTTTGGAGTCTATTCTTTGACTTATGTGATCTCTAAGGTCTCTTCATTTTGCTCATGTACAGCTGTGTTGACAGAGATTTCCTTGAACACCAGTCACTCCAAGAATAAAACAAGAAAATCTTCCTACTTTTTGCAAATTGGCTTTGTTGGAGGACACCTATGGTACTTAGCCAGGGCCTTTTAAATCAACCTATACTTTTACTTCTGCCTTGCTCTGAGTGTAGAAATCAGGCATGGGCAGAAACTTGGGTCTTCTCAGGTCTTTTCTACATACAACTCACCATAGATAGATGTGTAGCTTTCTAAATCCTGATATATATATAGGTGGTTGTTTTGTTTTGTTTTGTTTTGTTTACTACAAGTGCTTTTGAATGACCTAATTGCCTTAAGAAATTCTCTTTATTGCTTTTCTTCGGAGGCATTAGGCATTTATCTCAGCTGTAATTACTGGTCCTAGGTGGCAATGGACTGTTCATTTGCCTTACAAATATCTTTAACAAATGCTTACATCTCAACCTTGAGTTCAGACTTAATGAAACAAAAGCGAGTGCCTTATGTCCATCTTTGTTTTTCTGACAGGTTAGAACAACCAATCTTTTGAGAATAAATCATTTCTGCTTCCTAGGAATCAAGGACCACCAGAACCTACACAGAGAATGTGGGCTGCTGTCTTCTTTTGTAGCCTTCAAAATGGGGATGGAAATGCGGAAAGGCCAAGCGAAATACTGCAAAGCTTTCTTGTTTTTAGATGATCTTTTACTTGATGACTGTAAGTCTTTGACTGTTTCCAGAGTTTGGAGATTGTTTCATAATGTTTTTACTTGATTTTTTGATGGTTTTGCAAAAGAAAGTTTTCGAAGTTACTTACTCTGCCATTTTGGTGAACTGACTCTTGGTTATTTTTTGAGTACCTGACACTGTATATGAAAAGCTGAAGAGCTAATAATAATTTATGGCCCTGGATGTTAAAATGTCTTGGAGATGTATTTATTTTGCCAGGCATCAACATTCCTGGATAACTTATAAAACAGTAAGAATGAAAGAACTTGAAGCTGGTCTTGAGATTATGTGTGGATGAAACTATCGCTCATTTGTCTTACACCTAAGGTGCACAATGCCCTTGGAGTACAACTGGAAGCACGTTGTGTTTACCACAGCCTGTCGTCCTTGCCGGTGTCTTCATAGAAGTTTATTCTACAAGGCTTACTGCAGATTGCTTAAGTATACAAATATCATTTACAGGTAAGAAATTATGAGCAAGAAAGTTAAACCAATTTTATTCATTATAAATTTACAAAGGGGAGATACATTCTCCATAATTCATAGACATATGTTTGCAGAGAAATTATACCTATAGTTTTAATAATACTTCTGCAAGGTAAATTTGGTTCTTCAAACATTTTATAATCTTTCAATAGGGCCTGGGTTTTGTTAGCTGCCAAGTAAAATCTAAGATTTATGTACTAAACTTGATGTGGGCACAAAATGTTTCCCTTGCACATATTCCTTCTAAGTGCTCTGGAATTCCATGTTCCCACTTCTAGAACATGGCTGCTGGAGAGGAAGAAAAAAAAAAAATCAGGGCCCTGAGGAATAGTGGTGCACACCTGTAATCTCAGCTACTTGGAAGGCTGAAGTAGGAGAATTGCAAGTTCAAAGCCAATCTGGACAATTTAGTGAGACCCGGGCTCAAAATAAAAAATGAAAAACAAAACAAAACAAAATGTCAGAGCCCTTCTAAGGTTAAAATTAAATGTACATAAACATATTTTATTATATACAAAGAACAAGTTTCATAAGGCAAAGAAAATAATATAAATTATAATCATAATTGGCAGTTTCAAAAAGTCCTTAAATCACATGACTGTCTCCTAATAACATAAGCCTTAGAGTGGACCACAAAGCCCTGATTTGAAGCTCTAAGAAGTTCTATCATAATAGCAACCTATATATTCTGGAGAAGCTGGATTTTAGAGAACTCTGTGCAGGCTAAGGTGTTTAGTCTCAAGAAAGAATGAAATGTTTTCATGTCTAGGGAAAAACAAAAACTGAAAGGAGATACTTTCAGAGTTGGTGGCACAGGGGTTGGGGTGGGAGGATGTAGCTCAGCACTCCTTAGGTTCAAATCCTAGAACTACAACAAAAAGAACAGCAGAACAGAACAACACAACAGAACTTCTTTGAAGCTCTAGGAAAGGTTTTGTGACAAAAAGAAAGTGACTTGAGAGGTCAAAATAGGAAACTCTAGAGAAAAGAAAAAGTAGACTAAACTAAGTCACAGCAAGAAAATAAATGAGGCTCCTTTGCAAGACCAAGTGTCAGGGCTGTTTACCTATGTAAGTCCTAACCTGAAACAATATAGCTCCCACACATTTATTATTCAATAATATACAAAGGAAATACAAGGGTTACTTCATATGAAAAGCTACAAACATATTAACTCAATGCAAATCCCCAAATGAAACTCAATTTAATATACAGAAAATGACAGGGATAACAAAACATGGGAAGACATTAAAGTTAACTACATTTACTAGATTGCCTTGATATATTCTATTTCTTTTTAATCGGTAGTTAAGGCTCAAGTTCTGAGGCTTCAAGTTTTATTGACACTTCTATCTGAAGCCTCAGGTTACATAAAAATTTTTCTAGGCACGAAGTGGTAACCTGCTTTTCATAGCAGAGTGCTCTGAAGTTTCTTCCACTTTAGACCTCTCCACTGGGTTAATGCCTCTGTTTTCTTTGTCTTTTCCATAAGTTTTTTTATGCTGAAAATTTAAAAAGAGAAATCCAGTCAACATAACATTTGATACACACATTAGCTATACACTATTTTCAAAGTTTCCTAGGTTATAAGCAAGAAAGCTGAATTATGAAAATCAACAGAAAAGGTTCAGCACAAATTTGAGCTAACAATTTTTTTGTTACAGGCGAATTCCTTTCTTATTTTACTACCAGTGCGAACAATAGAATGAAAGAAAGACTAATTTTCTGCATTATTTTCTAAGGCATAATTATAAACTTTACTATAGGGGAGTACTTCTCAACAGGGAATGATTTTGCCTCCCAGTGGAAATGAAAGTGACATTTTTTGTTGTCACCAAATGACAGTACCACTGACTTTTAATGAGTAGAAGCTATGGATGCTGCTAAACATTATACAATCAACAGGAAAGCCCACACTTTCAATTCAAAACACCAGTAATGCCAAGCCTTGCGGTGCATGCCTATAATCCCAGCACTCTGGAGGCTGAGGCAGGAGGATCAGCCAAGCCCAGGCTATATAGCAAGTTCAAGACCAGCCTAAATAGTAAAACCCTGTCTCAAGAAGAAACAGATATAAGCAAACACATCAGAAGTAGCACTTCAACTATAAAATGTAGATACTAATATCCTACTTAAAGAAATTCTTACTTTTCTATGTTCATACCTTCAAAATAGTGGAAAAGATGCCAAGCAGTTTACAGTGCTACGTTTCCAGCAGTGTTAAAAAGGTGGGAGGAGAGGTTACAGGATTTAACTGCATAGGGTCGGAGCAAGCAAGGCACTCAGGAAACACGGGAATGGTTAATAAGAGAGGAGCCTCAGGCATGAAAAGTCACTCACAGAACCTGAGAGACCTCCAATGTCTCTACTATAAGCCCCTAAACCTTCAAAACCTGGCAGGGAGAGATAGGCTCCTGGGCTTCCAAGCCAGTGGTAGAAGAAAGACAGAAATGACTGATCTCAGTATCCATTCTGAGTAAAAAGAAGCAGAAACAGAGTAAATATAATAATCAATGATTACCAGCCAAGGATGGAAAGTAAGACTTTGGTTTATTCATCCTATAGAAAATCCCTTGTGGGTATCAGACTATGTAAATAATTAAATCACAAGTTAACAAGCCACTCTAAAAGAATGACTGACAATTTTTGGTGTTTCTGTAATAAAAGTGATGCCTTTCTATGGAACAGTGAATGACTGACAGGCAGAGGGGGAAGGGCTATATGAATGATATCATCAGTACCTGGAAAAACGGAATTCCACCACTTGAAGAACACTCCACATTGGCATCTGCAGGTGGTTTTTCACTTAGGGGTTCTTCAATATACTGTCCCAGAACTGACTTTTCTTTGTTCATGTCCTAAAATAAGAAGCTAGATGACTAGGTGCAATGGCTTAAATATCATCACAAAAGTAAAGGCAGTTTTCTTCTTTAAATATATGATATACATTATAGTTCAACCTCAACAAAAATAACTGATGAAGTAATGAAAACAATCCCTGTCATGTCTTTATAGGGAGCACAGCCAGGTGTGGTGGCTCACACCTATAATCCCAGCACTTGGGAGGCTGAGGCAGGCAGACCATGAGTTCAAGGCCAGCCTGAAGACCAAAAAAACCAAGTAAACAAAAAAAACAAGTAAATAAATAAAATCTTTTTTTTAAAAGAGTTTATCAAAATTTAATCATGTACCTATATAGGATTCAGAGGGAAATTTATATTATTCAATGGATAACTAAATGGAAGCAGCCTAAATGCCCCTTGACTGAGGAATGCATAAATAAGCTGTGGTATTTTTACGTAATGGAATACTACTCAGCTATAAAGAACAACAAACTAGACAGTTTCGCCCTCAAATAGATGAATGCTGAGGATATACTTCTTAGTGAACTGAGTAAGTCACATATACGGGACTATCGTATTGTTGCATTGGTGTGATGAACTGAAACAAAACCTATATATATATAAAAATTAGTTTGGACAGTTAGAGAAAAAGAAAAACAGAATGTTTATTATTTGATATTTGGATCCAATTTTGCTTTTTGAATTACATGTTTCTGTTACTGCTTGAAAAAAAATAGGTCTTGAAATCTTTAAAAAAAACACAATTTAGTATATTAGTAATGAATTTTTTTATAAAATAAAATCTTAAAATTGGTAATCTCAGAATAATAGGATTGCAGTTTACCTTTATTCTTTGTTATTTTCTAAATGCTCAATTTTTCTATAATTATTATTAACTATAGGGTACAAACTACAGGCTTGACTGTCTAGGTTCTAACTGTAACTCTATGACTTTGGACAAGGTAATTCTTAGTTTATTCATCTACAAGATGTCTGAGCAGCAATATTAGCATCTACCTCACAGGGTTATTGAAATATCTACCTTTTTTTTTTTTTTTTTTTTTGCGGCACCAGGGATTGAACTCACAGCCTTGCGCCTGTCAGGGCAGGCGCTTAAGCCACTGAGCCAAACTCCCGGCCCTGGTTTTTTGAGGCAGGGTCGCACTATGTAGCTCAGGTCGGCCTTGCGCCGCGTTGTAGCCCAAGCCGGCCTCGAACTCACAACGTTCCACCTACCTCAGCCTCCCGAGTGCTGGGATTAAAGGCGTGCGCCACCACGCCCAGCTTGAAATATCTACCTTAACATACACATAAAGAGCTTAGAACAGGATTTAGCAAATAATAAGTACAATTTAAACACTGGCTACTATTATTTGATAGTCTAATATTTAAAAACTGAGAAGGTTAAAATGAGAGGCTTAACTGTAAGATACAGGGTAGGACTGAAGGGTAAAGAGTAATATTCACATGAAATCGATCACATCGAGAATTTACATGTGAGATCTAAAATGATGATGCTAGCCAGGTGTGGTGGTGCATGCCTGTAATCCCAGCACTCAAGAGGCTGAGGCAGGAGGATCATTTTGAGTTCGAGACCAGCCTGGGCTACAAACTGAGTTCAAGGCCAGCCTGAACTGCATAATGAGACCCTACCTCAAAAAATATGGCCAGGGATTTAGCTCAGTGGCATTAGCACCTGCCTGGCAGGCGTAAGGTTGTGAGTTTGATCCCTGGTACCAAAAATATAAAATAAAAAAAATAAAATAAAATAATACAAAATGATGATGCTTTAAATTTTACCTGACTGTTCTCTTCTTCTTTTTTGTTTTCTGAACAGCTTGGCATCATGAACAACTCGGGTTTTTCCTTTCTCAGCCGATCAAGGAGCTGTTCTCGTGGTTCAGTTCTCACCAGTGCTGATGGGTATAAATAACGTTTCCTCTGCGGTGTTGTACCTTTTGCAGATATTAGACAAGTGAGGAAAACTGAAGTATACAAATAAGATTGAAAAGAAAATATGCTAAAACTTATACTTCCAAATGTGTCTTGTCTTCCAAAAGTAAAACCATTGCCATCCATGAGAATCGGTCTTACTACCTGTCAGGCACATGCTGCTTGCAGTTAGTAATATTCCCTTAGTTTGATATCTGATCTTAAACAGATGTCTCAATACCTCCAAAATGTAAAGCTTTCTATTTCTGAAGATGTAAACAAAAGATGCACTATAGGTTCTAAATGGAGTATACACAGTTGTGAGAAATGGTAGCATTATTGGAATATAACAGTACAGTTTTCCTAATATAATTTCTTTGGTCAGAATAGTCATTTTACTATATATGTGGTTTGGCAGTTAAATATTAACTACACATTTCTTTATAATGAGTTCATGCTGTTGCAATTTACAAAGGCACTTGTCTTTCCACTTATCAACATTTCTAATTCCACTGATGAGGGAACAGTACATCTTTTGGGTTTTTTTTTCTCTCTGTCTCTTTTTTGTTTTTTTAAACAGGGTCTTGCTATGTAGTTCAGGCTGGCTTTGAACTCACTGTGAGCCCAGGTTAGCCTTGAATTCACAGCAATCTTCCTGCCTCAGCCTCCTGTGTGCTGGGATTACAGGTGTGTACCACCACACCCGACTAAACAATAAATCTTATAGGTCTGTTGGGAAAAAAATACACTACCATTCTTTACAATTTGCTTTTTTTGGCACTGGGAATTGAACTCAGGACCTCACACTTGCCAGGCAGGCGCTTGTGCCACTAAATTTGCTTTTATAATGGCTTTAAAAAAAAAAAAGTGTTGAAGTGTAACTTACATGCCACAAAACTCACTCATTTTTAAAGGCACAATTCATGATTTTTAGTGAATTTACAGGTTATGCAACAATCACCACAATTCATCGAATAACCTCCCAATTAGTTACCCTGTGTAAAGTAAGTTCTTATACTCTTCTTCCATAAAGGATTACTAGAATACTTATAGCTTACTGATCTTCACAATGCCTGATCTCTCAAAGTGGTGATTCCTAAAAGTCAACAACCCACAGTGATCCCCAATCTTTCAAAATGGTGATTCCTTAATGCTAGCAGTTAAAAGGGACATATAAAACATACAATGTGAATGGTCTGTAAACTACATTTATTCAATGACATTTCTGCAATAGTTGTGGTATTAAAGTGTCTTTTTACAAAGAGTCTTATAGGTACCTATAGGTAGATGATTTGTCAGTTTTATTTTCATTTTAAAAATATCTCCTCTAGTTAGGCATGGTGGTGCATGCCTGTAATCCCAGCACTCAGGAGGCTGAGGCAGGAGGATCACCACTGAGTTGAAGGCCAGTCTGAATTACACAGAGACTGTCTAAAAACAAAACAAAACAAAACAACCAAAAATAAAATAAAATAAAATGCCAAGATCCTTGAACGTAAAATTTTACTAAATTCTATTGCCCAGATTTCTAAAAGTACATACTACCTTCATCAAGACATCAAACACTTGATGAAAACTCTTTTGGGTTTCCAACTTTTCCATATTTGAATTGATTACAATGAAATCATATATTTCTATTAGGCAATGAGAAGACCCAGTTTTAAAGAACACCTAACATTACCAAGAAAAAACAAAAACAAAAAAAGAACACCTAACATTGTGTAGAACTCAACTTCAAAATGTTAAATAATTCTATTTCCTGGGGTTTTTGTTTGTTTGTTTTTTGGTACCAGGGATTGAACTCACGACATTGTGTTTGCCAGGCAGCCGCTAGGCCACTGAGCTATATCCCTGGCCCTATTTTACTTTTAAAGTACCTGTTGGGATATCCAGTTTGAGATCCTGTTGCAGAAAGCAATTAAGCTTAGTCAAACCCAGTTTTGTACTTTCAGTAAGTTCTAGATTTTGTGCCAACAAATTTTCTTCGTCAGTTCTTAGCTGGCTAAGAAAAACACAGTTCTGGTTCTCATTTTCTGCTTTATGTCTATTTGATTTTTCAGTGATCTCTGACTTGGAAGTCTCCCAACGTCCATTTATACCCTGTACAATGCAAATAAGCAATCATTACTAAAATAAAAATGCCAACGCTTTAGTCATTATATCACTTTCCCTTACCCTGAAATTTCCATAATTAAAAGTTTCAAGAACACATATAAAATTAGAGGAAACAGACACTTAACCCCATCCATTCATTGCCTGGTCTCAACACTTAGCAATACATGGTTTACTAATGAAATAGGACTAGACACCTCCTCCTCATATCAGGGTTACTTTGAAGCAAATATAGGGTCATTTCATCCATTTACTTTGCCATGTATCTCTTAGAGTTACCACCATATAAGACCACCATCATACTTAAAAAATTAACATTTATTCTTTCATATCAAATGTCTACCATGTTCAAATTCCGCTAAATATCTCAAATATTTTCCACAACTGGTTTATTTGAACCAGAATTAATCACTAGGTAAGGCTGATAAATATCTTAAGTATGGGATTATATAGTTTATTGTCCCAACTTTTCAAAGCAAAAGGGTCTATTGTTAATCATTACTTATCTCAATAGATGCAGAAGGAGTATCTCATGCAAGCTCAGATTTAAAGTTTTCTACTTATAGATCTAATTTTTTTTTTTTTTTTACTTAAAACTTTTTTTGAAGAAATCGGACCTCTATCCTGTCGAACACCCCTACACTGGATGTAGCTAATTGCATCTCTATGTTGTATTTTCAATGTCCATTTAGTCCGTGTATTTTTTATAAGCTGGTTAGATGAAAAGGCTTGACCTAATTCATATTGAATTTTTGAAAATATTTCATAGGTGGTTCTGAAAGTATATAATACCTGATTATATCTCCTGTGTAAGGAGTAGTAAGTGGGTTCAGTTGTGCTTACCCTGTTCAAGAAAAAGTTTCCCTTAAGGCCCACCATACCTTAAGCTTTTGATCAAATGATTTCAGCAATCATTAATGGCCACAGAGACTATTTCACTAGAAGTTACAAAGTCATAATATTCTATGAGTAGTATAATAGAAATCACACTATTTCTTCATTTCATTAGCTGATAGTCTATGACATATTTTTCTTCCCCAATTACCCTGCTAAACCAAGTATACTGCTTTCACAAAGACAGATGCTCTATTCTCCTTATTGACCAACTTGCCAAATAACACACTGCTTCTCCAGTATGATCCAAAGGAGATCCATGAAATTTTTACAAATTCATGAATTTTAGTATGTTTGAATTCCTTCTCCATCAACCAGTACTGGGGATTAAACCCAGGGTCTTGGCATTGAGCTACACTCCCAGACCTTTTATTTTCTGAGACAGCATCTTGCTTAAGTAGGTAAATTGTGCAGGTTGGTCTTGAACTTGCAATCCTCCTACCTCAGCCTTCTAGAGTGCTGAGATTATAGGCACATGCCATCACACCAGGCTTGATGTGTTTTAATCATTATAACTGCTACTCTTTCTGATGCTCAAATTATCTTTGAGCAAGGAGAGTGTCATGAAGTTGGCTCCTAAGTCTTTCTGACACAACCCTAGAAGTCTTTAATACTTCTTACTTTCTGTTATGATAAGCTGTCTAGGGTCCTCACTTCATGCAGTTTTTAAACTAGCTATTTCTCTGTGAACCCTGATTCCTTTTATTCTAGTTTGGTTATATAGCTTAGAACACTTAAATTCCTTCGAATGTATGAAAATAAAATCCTTTTATTGCACAGAAAGGAAAACCCATGCCACAAAGAGTTCATAAAAATGGAAGACATTAGATGTCCAAAGAGTGCCCTTCTCCAAAGAAGCTAGTAAGTCAAAAACCAAGGATAGACACAGGACAGACATTAGACAAATGTTAACTTAACTTTGAGATCTAGAAGACACACACCGAAGCATAAAACAAGATCATGTTTAAGTACACCAAATATTATACAGAAGGGTTTTGAGTCATTCATTACTCTTAAAATATACTTTGTTTTGTAACCAAGTCTAAGCCAGAATATTTAATTATCTGGTTATAACTATCCTCCTCAAAGTAGATTCCAGGTACAAAGTTATTACCTCCAACAAATTCTGAAGCTCCTCTTCCTGTTTATTTAAGGAAGATATCCACTGGTCAGAAAAACAAACTGTATTCATGTTCAGAGACTCACATCTCTGTTCAGTTTCTTGAGATATTTTTTCCAGATTGGTGCTGAGTGTATCACACTGTTTCACAGACTCTTCAACCAATTTTGAACCTTCTTGGTTAAAATGTCTGAGTTTTTGTGACAAGTCATCAAAATCAGTACAAAATTTTTTACTGTGAAAAATTGCTGTGCTGATTATATCCTTAGATTTCCTACAGGAAAAAAAATAACATTATAGAAGCAGGAAAGTGGGATATAACCTTCCAAAGATCATTCAGCTCTTCAATGGTAGACTGAATACATGCAATTGGCTCCACAGCCCATCCTCTTAATGAATCTCAATTGAGAATCATGCTTTGATCAATGTATTTTCCAGAGACTGACATCACTCTACCACTAAATGACCCTTAAAAAGGTCTTTACTTATGACACCCTTCCTCGTCCTCCTCCACATATAATGCCTCCCTTTGTATCTCTATTGCAGTATCTGATTATGTTATCAAAATGGTCAGTTCAATTATTCTATTATTAAGCAATACCCCTTACCTATGACATAAAACATGAACATTATAAATGTCATTTTAAAACTTAAGTCTAAAGCTTTCTAATGGTGAAAAGAAAACTGTATAGGGCTATGACACATTGATGCAACACATATCACATGCAAATGACATAAACACTGATGTCAGTGGAAATACATTTAAATTTTATAATTTTTTTTCTCTCAGTAAATTTCACTAAAATAACACTCACAGTCATCTCACAGGACCACAAAATTAAACCTCAGGGAATGAAATTCACCCATTATCCCTAGCTGGTATGCCATGTGAGTAAACCAAGTTAAAGTAAGCAAAAATGTTAAAAACCAACATCTGCACATTAAGTGGCAATAACTGAAAAATGAAAAGAAAGTAATATAACATTAACATAAATCACTCTCCTTACAAAATCACGACCTAGTGGTAAGATAATTAATTTCTTTTTGTTTGTTTGTTTTTTTGTTTTTGTGGCACTGGGTATGGAATTCATAACCTCACGTCTGCCAGGCAGGCACTTAAGCCACTGAGCCAAACTCCCGGCCCTAGTGGTAAGATAAGACTTGGTCAAAGATAACTAGGAACCAGGGCGGGGATAGAGCTCAGTGGCACAGTGCCTGCCTGGCAAGGGTGAGGTCATGAGTTTAAGCCCCGGTACCAAGAAAAAAAAATGCCAATGGCAGTTATCATGTTTGGTGTACTTCATAAGTAATGCTCAAATTCTTAGATGATTCTGATAATCCCTGGACACAGGACAAACACTGGGGTAGACAGTAAGATGTCAGGAACTTTATGAAAATATATCATAGTTCCAGTCTCTACTTCAATCCTACTAAAAAAGACTTCAAAGGAAAATTTTTCTGGGGAAGGGGGAATAGTGCTCAGGATTAAATCCAGGGCCTTCACACTGAGCTATAGCCCCAGCCCATTTTTTATTTAGAGAAAAGGTCCTTTTATATTTTCCAAGTTGGGCTAAAACCTGCGATCCTTCTGCCTCAGTCTTTCAGAATGCTGAGACTACAAGCATGCACTTCCATACCTGGATTAAAACAGCATTTTGAATCTCCTTGCATAATATCCAAAAGACACAGCTAAAAATCACTCCTATCCAGAACCAGGAAAATCACAAGTTAAATGAGAAAGACAATCGACAGATGCCAACAATAAGATAATTTATAGCCTGGCATTATCTTGCAAGGATTTAAAAGCTGCCACCACAAAAATGCTTCAGTGAGCAACTAAAACACTCCTGAAGAAGTATTAGCAAAGAAACAGGAGATATAAAAAAAGAGACAAGCCACCTGTAGTCCCAGGTAGTCACGAGGATGAAGAAAGATCATTTCAGCCCACAATTCAAGGGCAACCTGGGCACCCTTGTAAAACCCCATTTCAAATGAAAACTATAAAACTAAGATGCAGTACTGAGCCAGGCATGGTTGTGCACACCTGTAATCCCAGCACTTGGAAGATTGAGGCAGGAGGGTGGCCACCAGTTTGAGGCTAGCCTGGGATACATAGTGAGTTCAGGGTCAGTCTGAACTACAGAGCAAGTCCCTGACTCAAACAAAAGATGCAATATTGAAATAAAGTACCTTATTAAATGAGTTTGAATGGTAGGTTAGATATGACAGAGGAATACTTGGTGAACTTGAAAATAGATAAATGGAATTTACCCAATTTGAACAACAAAAAGATAGATAAATAGATAAATAGATAGGACCTCAGGGGCCATAAATAAAAGATCTAACATTTATCAGTCATAGAAGCAAAAAGGAAAGAGTATGGGGCTGAAGTATATTCCAAGAAATAACAGATGAAAATTACCCAGTTTTGGTCAAAGGTATAATATACAGATTCCTAAAACTACACAAATCCTAAACAGGATGAACTCAAAGTACTTAAGTAGAGACAATGTAATCAAATTTCTAAAAAACAAAAACAAAATCTTAAAAGCAGCTACAGAGAAACTTCCTATAGGGGAACAATTAACTTGAATAATGAGTTTCTGATCTGTAGGTCAGAAAGAAATAAAACAACATGCTGCAAATACTGGAAGAAAAGAACTGTCAACCCTAAATTGTAATCCAAGAAAAGTATGTTTCAAGAATGAAGGGCAAAATCATAACATTCTCAAAGAAAAACAGAATTTGTGGCCAGCATACATACCCTTAAAGACATAGGAAGCTCTCTACTCTGAAGAAAGGTTGGAAATTCAGGAAAGAACAATTAAAAGGGCAAAACCAGGAATAAATAGAATATTTTTCTCCTCATGATTTAGAGCATCCACAGGCCAAAAAAAGGTAGCTTAATACACACACACACACACACACACACACAATCTTCTTTGGCTCATAGATTTAAGTACAAAACACAGGAGTAGGATTGTAGCTCATTGGTACATCCCCTGTCTAGCATGTGCGAGGTCTTGGGTTTGATTGTTTGTATTTTGCGGTGCAGGCAAACAAAAAAAAAAAGAAAACATAACTCTAACTGGAGTATGTATAAGGATGTGGGACTAGCAAGAGACGCAGTTATAAAGCCTCATCAAACTCTAGTGTAGAAAAGAGCCAAATTTTTCTTAAAAAGCTAGATAGCAAGTGTTTCAGGTTTGTGGTGGATGACTGATGCAATGACATCTCTGCTGTTGCAGCACAAATGCAATCAAAGGTATCATGTTAAGCAAACAGGTATGGCCGTGTCCAGTGAAACTGCAATCACAGTCATCCAGCTGAGATAGTGTGTCAAATCCTACCCCAGTAGCTATATTTCTCATCAGTGACATGATATAGAAATTGTGAAATTACTTAATGTGTACTTAATGTGAAAGATTGAAGAAATTAGAAAATATCCTGTCAATGACAGCCAGGTATCTCACTGTCTAAGAAGGAAGCATAGAAATGGAATAGAAAGATATTTATGTGTGTATACAAATATACACGTGCACAAAATACAATAACAAATGAGAAATTTGGTTAAAAGTATATGAGAGTTATGCTCTTTGAAACTTTTTCTTCTGAAACAATTTTAGTGTTTTGTTTTGGTACTGGGGATCCAACTCACGACCTCGCGATTGCCAGACAAGCGCTTGTGCCACTGAGCTAAATCCCCAGCTCCAACAATTTTAGTCTTACAGAAAAGTTTAAAAGGATTTAAAATAGCTTACTGCTTTGTATTTTCTTGAACACTATTGAGTGGTTTCTGGATGTTTTCACATTTTTCCTCCAAAGTACAGAATCTCTCTGCCCAAAGATTCATGAACTGGCCAAGTTCCTGTAAGAAATATGGGGAAAAGGGAAGAGACTTGAAATTATGCACTTGAATACTTTTTCTGTATATGACTGATGACTGATAATGTGAAATATTCTCCCACAGGTGAGAATTATACAAATTACTGACAAGAATCTTTACCTCTCTCTCATAGAGCAAATCTGTGAATATGATATTAAAAGGATATTTAACAATTTTTTTTAAATTAGCAAACATTTTAATTAGTAACAAATTACTTTCATTGTATGTCAAAATAATCAAACATACTTAGATATTGGATTTATGTTTGAGAACTACTTTGATAGATATATATGGTTGCTTTTTAACAACTCATAACACTACAAAATGGAATTAATGCTGACAACTTCATTGGTCAAGCAATCAAAATTTATCAACTAGCCCAGTTGAAGAAATCTCACAGAATCTAGCTGGGGCCAGGCATGGTGATGTAGGCCTGTGATCCCAGTACCAGGAGGCTGAGGCGGGACGTCCACCATGACTTCGAGAATAGCCTGGGATACATAGTTTAAGACCAGCCTGAATTACAGAGCGAGACCCTGTCCCAAACAGACAAACACAAAACAAAAACAAAAACAAAAACAAAACAAAGAGCCAGGCATGGTGGTGCACACCTTTAATCCCAACACTTGAGAGGCTGAGGCAGGAGAAGCGTTGTGAGTTTGAGGCCAGATTGGGCTACAATGTGAGTGCAAGGCCGGCCTGAGCTACACAGGGCAACCCTGCCTCAAAAAACCAGGGCCGGGAGTTTGGCTCAGTTGCTTAAGCACCTGCCTGGCAGGCGTGAGGTTGTGAGTTCGATCCCTGGTACTGCAAAAAAAAAAAAAAAAAAAAAAAAAAAAAAAAAAAAAAAAAAAAAAAAAAAAAAAAAAAAAAAAAAAAACACCAACAAAACAAAAACACGCAACCAGAATCTAGTTGGGACATACTAATAAAAATACACTGTTATGTTTGCTCACACTTGATATCTTTAAAAACAACTTCTTATACCCACAAAACATGCTACACTGCAAAATGAAGAAGCTATATTAAAGACCAAGGAGGAGCTGAAAATATATTCAGGACTTATTCATTGTTCAGTCGACTGTTATAACACATCAGGTAACAACGCACATCTAACATTCTGATTATTAAAAACTCTGATGGTATTTTCTTTTGTTCCTTTTTTCTTTGGGTCTTTTTGCTATGCAGGTCAATCTGGCCTGGAACTCACTTTGTAGCCCTGGCTGGCCTTAAACTTGCAACAGTTCTCCTGCCTCAGCCTTCTGAGTGCTGGGATTACAGGCATGTACCATCACGCCAGGTTGATATTTTCACTGGTCTTTTTTGTTTTTTGAGACAAACTCTCACTCTGTAGTTCAGACTGGCCTTGAACTCACAGCAATCCTCCTGACTCAACCTTCCAACTGGTGGGATTATAGGCATGTGCCACCATACCCCGTTTCATTAGTCTTAAAGTAGAGAGTAATACACATATAATCAGATTTATCTTCATGTAAATTTCTGTTAAAATTTATATAACTAGGCCGGGCGTGGTGGCGCACGCCTTTAATCCCAGCACTCGGGAGGCTGAGGTAGGCGGAGCGTTGTGAGTTTGAGGCCGGCTTGGGCTACAACGCGAGCGCAAGGCCGGCCTGAGCTACATAGTGCGACCCTGCCTCAAAAAATCCAGGGCCGGGAGTCAGGCTCAGTGCCTTAAGCGCCTGCCCTGGCAGGCGCGAGGTTGTGAGTTCAATCCCCGGTGCCGCAAAAAAAAAAAAAAAAAAAAAAAAAAAAAATTTATATAACTGCCACACATGATGGCAGTAATTTCCAACTGCCAAAAACATACAGAAAACACATACACAAATGCATGCCTGTCAAGCAACACAATCACTACCAAGATCAATCACTAGTAAGATGAACTAGATACGACTGGGGCTCCCAAGGTCTCATTTTCATTAGAAAAATGAGCAAGTCATAGAATCTGTATCTATAGTGATAGGAGGAATAAACACACAGTGGGTTTTCAGTAAATATAAGAGCATTATTTTCACTAATTTCTGTTATTCCCATGTTTATAAATTAGAACAACTAGCAATCTTAAAACTGTTTTCATTCCCTAGATAATCGTATCTTCAGGTTGCTTTCACTTATCTAAAATGCTTAGGTGTGTTTATCCTCTCATTTTGTATGACATACATAGGAGTTCCTTCTTCCTCATTTTCCAAGGAAAAGAACTCTTTCCTACTCTATATATCCCATCAAGTTTTACTGAGTAGAGTGCTGTCAAATCTTAATAGGCTCATTTAAATAAAACTTGAGTGTTCATTATCACTCAAGTCTTAGGAGTAACAGAAGCTTCCTAGGTATATAATACTATCGATTATGGCTTAAAGTTTTGGGTTTGGTTTAAAGCCTCATATACTTAGGCACAGTTTACACAGATAAAAATAAGTCATGAATTGTTTACATTTATTAGAATTTAAGTGGCTATCATCAATGAGACAGAAATAAGAGAAAACAAGTTGGGTGTGGTGGCATACTCCTGTAATCCCAGCACTTGGGAGGCTGAGGCAGGAAGATCATTGTGAGTTCAAGACCAGTCTGGGCTACAAAGTGAGCCCAAGACCAATATGAACCACATAGTGAGACCATGTCTCAAAAAGACAAAAAAGAAGAGAAAATGCCTTCATATATAAATCATAATAACTATCTATGTCATGCTGGAAAGAAACAACTTACATTATATGTTTATTTTATTTTTGTTATTTCTTTATTTATTTTTATTTAAGAGAAAAAAGACACAGAAAAGAAAGACAAAAAGTAAAAGAAACAAATGACAACAGCAAATCCAAAATAGTAACATTATAAGTTTATAAAACAAGATAGGAACTTGACAAAAGTTGCAATATTGCGTATCGTTACCTTCAACACGGCTGTTTACATTAACAGATTATATGTTTACTTTAAATGCTATAACCATTTTCCTATCAAAATTTCCTTCTTCACGAATCTGTCATCTTGGTATATGGAACGACTGTTTTCTTTGCCATAATGCGCTTTATCCAAAGGGGCTCTATGTGCAGCAAGTTTGCAAATATTAATTCATCAAGAGAAGTATTCTCGATTATTTTAATTAATTACTATTACAAGCAACAGAAGCTATGGTACCTTTCAGGTTTCTAAATTAGAGTTAAGGCACTCAAATTGTATAACATTGGTTAAGTTATATCAATTATCACAAAACATTTTTATACTTTTATATCAGCTACACAAGATACCTGTGAATGAGTCTGCTTTATTGTTTTCACTTCTTCACTTAAGGTTTCACAAAGCTTCTGTGATTTGACCAAGGAAGAAACTGTACTCTCTTGTAGTTCATGTAGACTGTTACACAATATACTGAGAAAGTCATCCATTTCTTTTTTTTGATCTTCTATCTTTGAAGGAAAAAAAATTAGCTTCTTAAATAACTTATCAATTTTGGGATATTAAGAATATAGTAAGTTAGGTGTGGTGTAACACAACTGTAATCCCAGTACTAAGAGATTAGGAGAATTGGTAAAGTTTAAGGCCAGCCTGGCCTACATAATGAGTTCAAGGCTAGACAGAGCTACACAGTGAGATCCTGTGTCAAAAAACAAAACATTTGTTACCTTTTCAGTCTCTGCCAATGAAGTCTTGAAAATATGTTTGAGTTGATTATTGATTTTCAGTATGGATATCACAGTAGGGGATAAAACCATTTGCACTGAATGTAGAAGGTCAGCTGTAAGTTCGTTCTAGTTTTAAAAATAAACAAGTCTTTAAAAAGAATATTTTTCACTTCCATAAATCTGGTTGGCTAAATGATAAATATTTTAATACTCAAACTAAACATGCACATTAAAACTCTATGAATTGATGTTCTCTGTTCTTTAAAACCTACATATATATTTTTGTATCTAGTTTCTATTCAGCATAAATCACTTAGCCCTGCCTTTACTAATTAAGAAAAGTTAGTTAGTATATAACTTATTATAGTCCAGTGGTGGACAACCTATGGCACATATGCTACAGTGGACTGTTTGCACTACTGAAAGCTCTAAAAGGTTCACCATCACTGCCCACAGTCTAATGAAACGGCAGTCACAATTCAGAAGACGAGAAAATAACAGTTAACTGATAAGACTTCAGTATTCCAAGCAAAGGAAAAAATTTCAAAACCTACAGGTACATTTCAAGCAACTTTGGATAACTAGTCAAAAAGGCTGAGTCCAAATAGTTGTCAAGAGTAAGGTTTGGGCCAGAAGAAGACTTGAAGACATTTAGCATTTTATTATCAGAACTTCAGACAGTTCTGGTTCTTGCCAAAGTCTATGAAAACTTGAGGATGTAGAGTAGATTGGGAAGTTTTATTTTGAAAACGGAACTAAGCTCCTTTCAGTAAGGCAGTAAAACAGAAATACATAACAGAAAAATCTAAATCACAAATGAATTAGTCATTATTTAGAATCAAGCAAGGCAAAGCATCAGCTAACATTTGTACCATTTACTTAGACAATGTTTAATAAATCATGGAAAAAGTCTTACAGTTAAAGCTCAGAAGAAGCTGGCCACATAGAGCTAACCTTAAGAATTATTATATATATTTCTAAAGTCCTATTTGCTATTTTTTATGCATTACTATCATATATTGCTTTTTTTTTTTTAAACATATAGCTATTTCTATCACCTGTTACTGTAATTTCAAAAATAACTACCTAGCACCCTCTTCTGGTTGGGTTAGTGTAACATGACTACTTCATAGCTCTTGGAATACTAATTTTCAGTTAACTAACAAGTTATAATGAATCCCTTAAGCTCATCTGGAGCCAAGTCTTTCCTTTAGTCATTATAAGGTTTACTAATAACTCCTGCTCTTAACCATATCAGACATGAATGAAAGTTTAAAAGAGGTGGCATATCCCTGTAATCTCAGCACTAGGGAGGGCGAGACAGGGGGATCCCAGGTCAGTCTGGGCTACACAGTGAGTTCAAGTCCAGCCTGAACTACATAGTGAGACTCTGTCTCAAAAATAAAAAAGAATAAAAAGCAAAGCAAAACAGAGCAGAGCAGATCAAAGCAGGCTTGGAACACTGCTCAGTGGCACAGCACTTGCTCAGTGTGCACAAGGTCCTATGTTTAACCCCGAGCGCTGCAAAAAGACGAAGTTTTAAAGCTTAGTTACATACAAGTTGAAACCAATCTTATTAAGAAAAAAACACAAGCTTAAATATCACATGATTTGTCTTATAAGAAATCCAAATTATAAATAAAGAACACAATAAAAGATAAATAACCGGAAATAAACCAAGTATGGTGGCACACACCTATAACCCCAGGGGAGGCTGAGGCAGGAAGATCGCCACAAATTCAAAATCAGCCTGGGCTACACAGTGAGTTCAAGGCCAGCCTGAACTACATAGCAAAATCCTGTCTCAAGGAAAAAAAAAAAAAAAGAAAAAAAGAAGGAAGTAGAAAGATATATCTCTCTCAAATGGGAAGGGGATCAAGAGATGGGGGAGAGGGGAGAGAAAGAGGATGAAAAAAGGAATTAAGATGTGTTATATACATGCACCAAGGAATGTAAACATAACATACTACAAACATATACTAAAATTAAAGACAATAAAAAAATAAACATACTCGTATAGTGATTCATCTGTCAATGAACTAACAAAGCTTAGCGTGAAAGAATAAACATTGGGAAAATTCATCAAATGTAACCCTTTGAAAAGTTCTTTAAAAAGAGATTTACTAACAATCAATTTCTGCAATACAGTTTTACTTTCTGCTGCTAGTGATTGCTCTTCTAATATCATATCAGAAACTCGAGAAACATGACTTGACACATTTTCTGAAATAGACGTGAGAGATCCAAGTGCTGTTGTAGCAAAGGAGTCTAATGCAGACACACTGGAAGACAGCAGATCACCTATCATGGGAAAGAAGAAAGATATAAACTTTGGCAAAACGAAATATATTTAAATACAATTAGGCCGGAGATCTAGCTCAGTGGAGTAAGCGCCTGCCTGGCAGGCACAAGGTTGTGAATTTAATCCCTGGTACCAAAAAAATATATATACAATTAGAACCACCACAAAGATGTTGGCAAAATTATAACCTTTTGAAATTGTTTGGAGTTTATTTTATTTATTTATTTACTTTTTATTTATTTATTTTTATCAAGAATTGAACTCAGGACCTTGAACTTGACAGGCAGGAGCTGTGCCACTGAGCTATATCCCCAGCCCCAGTTTGCCTTTTTAAAACAGGTCTCACTGCGTACTTCAAGCTTGTCTCGAACTCATACCAATCCTGCCTTAGTCTCTCAAGTGTTGGCTGGGATTACAAGCATGTGCTACCATGACTGGCTATTGTGGAATTTGTAATGACAAATAAACGTAAAAGAAATGGCTCACTAGGATGAAAAAAAAAAAAGGCTCACTATACAAGCAAGGAAAGATATATATGTTCCACAGCGTTCTGTAAGCTCTTGACTTATTTGTACAAGTATCAGCCTCCTAATTACAACTCACAGTCAACCAATAATTAGAATATTCTGAAATTAATCTCTAACTAAAAGTGGTACACATTCTTACAGTAGATAAAAAAAAGTAGAAGAGAAAAGAAATGAGAACTAGAAATCAATACCAAAATTCACAGTGGTGATGGAACATGATTAGAGTCTAGGTAACTATTTAATTTTTACAGTTCTGGATCTTCCAAAATTTCTATGGGGGTATTTTCATAATAAGTAAAGCAATGCTTAAGAGTTATTATTCTAAAAGGAGATACAATGCAATGGTTAAAAATAATTTTATATATATATATAAAATTATATATATGTAAAATATATATATTATATATATAAAATTATATATGTGTAAAATATGTTTTTTATATATATATATATATATATGTATATATATATATTACAGCAAATATTCAACATATATATACCCAAAAGAAAACAAAATTACAGAATGTTCACACACACAAAAAAATTCTAAGCCAGGTGTGGGGGCACACACCTGGAATCCCAGCACTTGGAAGCTGAAGCAGGATGATTGTCATGAGTTCCAGGTCAGCCTGGGCTACATAGTGAGTTCGAGGCCAGCCTTAACTACACGAGACCCTATCTCAAAAAATAAAATAAAATAAAATAAAATAAAATAAAATAAAATAAAATAAAAGTTGACCAACAGTTACATGCTAAATGATTCCATAAATGTAAAATACTAGACAATCTACAGTGACACAAAAATCAACAGCTTCATGACATAATACTGTCCCCTATTTTTGAGAGGACAAAAGTGAACAAGAACAAGACCTAAGAAATTTAATAGTAATATGCATAAGGAATGAGCAAAGGTCAGGGATACAGTGGAGGCTCTAAGATTTGTTTTAGTTCAAAGAAAATAAAAGTCTCAATTAATTAATTCAGTTAACCTAAACTATATGCGCCCTAAGGAGCATACCAGTGACCCTGTCATCAGTGTTTTACAGTATTATTAGTTTGGAAATTAGCCTCACATGAAGTACATAAAGACCAGAGTAATTAGAAACGCTTGACCTTACCAAACAAGGTCTTGTGAACTTCTAGCATGGCCTTTTGTTTTGAGCTGCCCTCCTTAATTAATTCTTCCATATTATTAAACAGACTCTTCAGGTTTTTGCCAAAAATATTCCCAGCTTCTGCATTGTGTTGCTCAATTGCCTTCTTACGATCCAGTTTGGAATGCAGACCAGATACAACTTTTGTAGTCTCTTCGACGGTGTCAAGCAACTATACAAAAAATTTTAAAATAACTGTTAAGATAAAAACAATTTAGGATTTTATTATATCGGATGGCATGGGCAGCTATTTTGAAGATAATGAGATATATTACAGCAGCCATTGTTGACTTTCTATTATCTTGAAGTCCTACATCACTTTGTTTTGTTTTGATTGGTTTAATTCTGTTGTTTTCCTTGATTTGATTATGTCTGATGGTATGGGCAGCTATTTTGAAGATAACAAGAGACATGGTAGCCATGGCTGATTTCCCATTATCTTGTTGTCCTGTATCACTTTCACTGTTTTGTTTTGATTGGCTTTTATGGTTTACTGTTTGGTTTTATTCTCTTAAAAAAAAAACCCAAGGGCTAGGAGTTTGGCTCAGTGACTTAAGTGCCTGTCTGGCAGGTGTGAGGTTGTGATTTCGATCCCCAGTGCCACAAAAAAAAAAAAAAATCCAGGAGGTTGAGGCAGGAGGATCACTGTGAATTCAAAGCCAGCTGAGGCTATATGGTGAGTTCAAGGCCAGTCTGAACTATGTAAGCAAGAGCCTGTCCCAAAAAAATCAAAAAATTAAAAAAACAAAACAAAAAAAAAAAAACCCTGAAACCCCCCCACAAAAACTCCCCACAGTATGTTGATAATATTTGATGGATACGAGGATTTCTCCTAATGAGAACTGTTAAGTTTTAGATACTATTTCAAAAGAAATACTCTTATGCTAATCTATCTAGATGCCCAGCAATGTTTATTTCTCATTTCATAGCCATCTTCATAAGGAAAACTGATTTTGCAAATTTAATGCAGTTACTAAGCTTACTCAGATTTTATTTCTGTTTTACCATTATTCAAAAGTACACCTAACAGCCTAATAAAAAATTTAATACTTTGAATATCTTCCTCTATTAGAAGTTATTAAATTCTTTTTGTTTTATTTATTTTTTGAGATAGAGTCTCACTATGTAGTCAAGGCTAGTCTCAAACTTGTCACAATCCTCTTGCCTCAGCCTCCTGAGTGCTGGAATTACAGGTATGTGCCACCATCCCTGGCCAGAAATTACTAAATTCTTAATGGTTGTTTAGTTTTAACCATTCGACATCATTACTCTGAATGTCCACCAAATACAAAGTTGTGCTCTATGGTTAAAAATTCAGGTGTGGTTTGTTTTCATTTCTGTTAGCACCTCCAAAGAGAAAAATATGGATGAGATAGTAAAAGTGTATTTTAAATTGACACACAAACCTTGCTGGCAGTATCATGAAGTTTCTCCTCATTGCTTTCCAAAGTTGATGAGATATATTCTTCTTTAATAAGTTGCAATTTAGTTTCTTGCAAATGTTTCTGAGTAGTTTCAAGTTCTTGTGTCTTATTTTGCAGGTCGGATTTACAATGGTAAAGTTCATTTTTATTATCCATAAACAACTCTGTAACCTAAACACCATAAAGATTTTTCGCTTTTTAAATATTTTTAATTTTGTTTTTGAACCTAGTGCTTTCACACTGAGGTATATCTCTACTCATTTTTTAAAGTTAACTATATAAAAAGACACATGTGAAAAGAAGGAAAATATGGAAACAAAGATTTTGTAAATGGGGAGGGAAAAAGGGGTTGAAGGGAGGGTAAAAGAACGGGAAAAAAAAGAACAAGTTATATCATGTACAGGCATAAATTCTCCATGATGAATGTGATCATTATGTATATCTAAAATGTACTGGTAAAATCTAATTGGGAAAAAAGACTCATGCATAAAGATCCTTCAAGAGGGACTGCAGAAGACACTGTTACAAGAAGAGAGGTCAGCTCCATGTATTACTGATCCTGAAGATCTTCTGGTGAGACACGTTATGGAGGTGGAAGATGGTAATACTGATGATTCTCACCTCGTGTGGGTCTAGGTTAACATGCATGTTTATGTTTAGTTTATATAGGTTTGTATAAAAATATGATGTTTGCAAAAAGAAAATCACCTAAACATTTCAAACCATATACTAGTAATTAAGCAAGGCCCAGCTATTTTTCTTATAACAGTGTATTAATATGTGTCAAAACAGAAAACTTTTTCATTATCATTGATGACAGTAAAATTATGATACAACATACTTCTAAATGAGTCATCAAGAATATCTTTGAAAAAGAAAAAGCATCAATCCTTCACATTCTAACATTTTCTTTTAATATTTGCTTTTTATATAACCTTGAATATTGTTTTGATACTTACCCTACTTAGTTCCTCCTCAAGAGCACCAATTTTTTCAATCAATTCCACAATCTGCTCTTCTTGAGCAGTTAATTTTCCACTCATGTTTCTAAAATACAATTTAACAGTTAACTTTTCTAAATCCCACAAAATATCAGAACACTGTATGACGCAACTATGACAGTTAAACAAACTTGTCTCCACCACTTATCACCATCATGATACCTTAGTATTGGTGAGTAATAAATGAAAACTACAAAAAACAAGTCTAATCTCAGTCTTTGTTTTAAATGGAACATTTTTTTCCCCTCCATTTTGAAATTCAAATCTTTACCTATGAATGGGAAAACATGTGAGTGTTACCAAGTTTGAATAGGTGAAAAGCCAATAGAGGACTATAAGTAACTTAAAGTATAGATTGGGAGGGTACTGTATAATCTACGTGTCTGGAATAAGGAATATAAAAGATAGGTCCTAGCTCGATTGTTGGAAAACCTTGAGAGTAGAAGGTGTGAAGTATACAAAAGGAGGGGGTGAGATTAGAAGCTAAAAATACCTAGAGGAGTTAATTAAAATTATGTACAGAGCAATACCATCCCCCCAACACAAAATACCACTATCACACCACCATATAAACTCTCGTAAGATCAAAGGATTATTCTCTAGAGCAATGTTTCAGCCTCAGCACCACTGACATTTTGTACCAAACAATTCTCTGTTGTGGGGATATTCTGTGCATTTTAGGATGTCTAATAACATCCTCGATCTGTCCAGTAGATGCCAGTAGCACACCCCAACTCTTGCCACTGTAATCTAAAACTGTCACAACAAGGCATGGTGGTGGCATGTGCCTATAATCAAAGCACTTTGGAGCCTAAGGCAATACCATCACAGGCTTGATTCACACCTGGATAACTTAGTAAGACAATGTCTTAAGAGGGAAAGAAACCTAAATAAAATACTGGGGATGTAGCTAATGTTAAGATCCTGGGTTCAATTTTCAGTACCACACACACAAAAAAACAAAAACTCCCACACAAAACTCTCTGGATATTACTGAATTTCCTCTAGGGGGCAGCCTTTCCTTAATGGCCACTGACTACAGCGACTGCACTAGGACTTCCAGCTTCACTTTGAACACAGTGGAGAGTTGGGAGTAAGACATGGGTCTGGAAACAGGCGTTTACTTGAACACCTACATACTGAATGTTGGGAACTTCAGCCCTTATGCTTGCTAGTTGAATAGCAGCAGCCAGAATAATCTCTAGGCAGTAAACAGGGCGACTCTTCACAGGAAAAACTAAAAAGCGATGCCCAAAAGATCCTACTAAGAAAAAAACACCTTTTCACCCTAGAATAAACCCACAAGTCCACAAGCCTCACCCACATACAAAGTTGTTCCCAAAATTTATTTGATGACCATTATTTTATTTTGGACACGGGCTGAGACAGGGTCTCACTATGTACCTCAGGTTGGTTCCAAACTCATGGCTATCCTCCCAGGTGCTGGGTGATTACTATTTAATGTCAAAACCAAACAAAAAGCATTTAAAAGCATTAGATAGCTTTTACTTATTGCTACGTAAGCTTAACTTCAAACAACGTTAGAAAATGCTTATATTTAGAAACTAACTCTGTAGACAAAGGCTTACCTAAAATTTTCTTCAGAAATGTACACTCCATTTTTCTCACGGGCAGCAGCAAGATCTCGTTTCAGGCGCTCTATCTCTTCTGTATACTCCTGCACAACAGGCATGATGTAGGTGTCAACTTAGTACTTTTTTCCATATAATTTGGGAAGTATATGTAACAAATAAATCATGAAATGTATAATAGAAAGTTATAACTATACTTTTCAATCAAAACTAATTTGGTTAGAAACAGTCTTTCAAAGCCCTTCAAAGCTCCTTTATATATACTCATAACATGTAAAACTTCCTTGCAAGAGCCCGGGATGTAGCTTAATGGTAGAGTATTTGCCTAGCAAGAGGAATCATAAGGTCCCAGATTTTATCTCCAGCACTGGAGCAGTGACAAGGACAAAAAACCTTTTGTCAGGCCCAGCTACTCTAAAGACTGTAGTAAGACCCCATCAAAATAATAACAACAGCAAAAAAAATGCCTAATATAGGAAATCTAACAAATATTAACAATTCTGTTTCAATTCCTTATTTTCACATTTGTCAAACAAGATCACATTGGCCCACAAAACTTCACAATTACCTTAATAAGAGCTTTCTTGGTAAGTTTCTGATTAACTTCAGGTTTATTCAATATGTTCTTTGCTCTATGAGCATATTCCAATGTACTCAGAGTTTCCTGTCATGAAAAAAAAGCCAATTACTGAAAACTCTTTGAGAATAATGTAGTTCTATCATCTACAATGTACTATATAACTTACAAGTAATAATGTATGCTTCTATCGAATCTAAAAATGTATTCTAAATTCTAGTCCAACAATTCAGCAACACCCTATCTCAAAGTAAAAACTAAAAAAAACACTGGAGGTATAAAAAGCCCTGTGTTTAATCTCTGGTCACACACACACACAAACAAATGACTACTACACTTAACTTTTTTATCCTTCTTTTTCAACAACTTTCTTCTTACCCTTCTGTTCAATTTATCTTTTATTGTTTATCTTCAACTTTGTCCTTATGATTTTTTTTTTTTTTTTTTTTTTTTTTTTTTTTTTTTTTTTTTTTTTTTGTAGCACCAGGGATTGAACTCACGACCTCGCACCTGCCAGACAGGCACTTAAGCCACTGAGCCAAACTCCAGGCCCTAGTTTTTTTAAGGCAGGTTCCCATTATGTAGCCCTTATGATATTTTGATGCAACAATTTTTACTTTTGGATTAGAGTTAAATTCAATTAATGTAACAAATTAACAAATCCTTATAATAAAGTAACATTTCACTCATAAAAAGGAACAAGCCACTATACACATTATGACATGGATGAACCTTGGCAACACATGCTAAATGAAAGAAGCCAGTCATAAAAACAACTATAACTGGAATATTGTAGGATTCTATTTATATGAAATGTCCAGAAAGGCAAATCTATAGATACAAAAAGAAGCTATAAAGTGGGGTGTTGTGGCACATGCCTGTCTTTCCAGCAACTCAAGAAGGCTGTAAAGGATTGCGAACTGATGGCCAGCATGGGCAAACTGGCAAAATCCTGTTTTTAAAGAGAGAGAGACAGAGAGAGAGAGAGACAGAGAGACAGAGAGGGAGGGAGGGAGGGAGGGAGGAAGAGAGACAGAGAGAGAGAAAGAGAGAGAGAGAGAGAGAGGGAGAGGGAGAGGGAGACGGAGGGAGGGAGTGAGGGAAAGAGAGAGGGAGGGAGGGAGGCAGAGAAAAGGGGGAGGGGGGAAGAGAGGGAGAGAGGGAGAGAGGGAGAGAGAATGAACATCCAGCTCCATAATAGATCAATTGCCTAGCAGGCAAGAGGGCTTCTGTTTAATCCTCTATAGCCCCTCCATCCCCCAAAAGTAGTAGTACTGAAAGGGAAGAGAATGAGAAGTGTTTATTGGTAACAATTTTGGGGTAATTAAAAAAAAAAAACAGAGTCTTGCTATGCAGTTCAGGCTGCCCTTGGACTCACTATGTAGCCCAGGCTGGCTTCGAACTTGCAGCATCCTCCAGCCCCAGCCCCTAAGTGCTGGGATTACTGATGTGTTCCACTACACCTGGCCAATAAAAATGTTTTAAATTTAGGTTTTAGTGATGGTTGCATAAATAAAATCATTAAATGAACATTTTATATGAATAGATTTTATGGCAAATGAATTACATCTCAATAGATTGTTTTGTTCTAGGTTTTCTTTGGGTACCAAGAATCAAACTCATGACCTTGCACTTGCCAGGCAGGCGCTGTGTTGCTAAGCTACATCCCTGGTCCAATAAATATTTTTTTTTAATGAAAAAGGAGTTGGAGACCTAAGATCTTTTCTAAAACCATTTAAAGCAGACAATAACAATAAAATAAAAGCCAATTTATCATCTTTGTTAGATCTCTAGCCTTTTCCTATTTTCCACATATTCAATCTCAATTCCAGAGCTAAGCACCCTCCATAATACCAGCATTCACCTGACCCACTGAGTCCTCAATGAAATTCCCATAAACTAGCCACTGCTAATGATCCAAAGTAATTTTCTTTGAAGACAGTGTAGAAAAGTCATTAATTATAAATTAAACTGTTTTTTGTAGTATCTTCCACAATATGTCCATATAGCCTCCAAGATATGTCCATACACAATGTCCAGATTCTTTTACACTATAGTATAAAATAAGTGAAACCAATAAATAAACTTTTTAAAATATGTGGTAGCTAAATAACACTTTCAGCTCTTTTTTTTTGCGGCACCGGGGATTGAACTGGCAACCTCGCGCCTTGTCAGACAGGCGCTTAAGTCACTGAGCCAAACTCCTGGCCCTGGTTTTTTGAGGCAGGGTCACACTACGTGGCTCAGGCTGGCCTTGCGCTTGCATTGTAGCCCAAGGAGGCCTCGAACTCACAACGCTCCTCCTACCTCAGCCTCCCGAGTGCTGGGATTAAAGGCATGCGCCACCACGCCCGGCTACACTTTCAGCTCTTACACTTGCACTTTCTTTTCAAAGGGCTTACCTCAAGATTGAGAGATGCAGGAGAAACTGTTGCAATTATAGATGTTCTGGTGCGGCCCCCGAGAGAATCTTGGAGGATTCTAGTTAGTTTAGATTCTCGATAAGGAACATGAGGTGTTTTCTCTACAAGAGCAGTAATCACCCTTCCCAAAGTCAACAGGGATTGATTGATATTTCCAGCTTCCCGGGCTCTCTTGTCAACAGCTCCGGAACGGCCAATGTTCTCGCTCCCCGCAAGATCGACCTTGAATTTTAAAAATAAAAAGTCAATTCACTGCATTTGGATTCAGAGATTTTCATCGTATATCACACATAATGTGCTAAATATCCAGCAAAATTAATTTTCTATAACAAACTTCTTCTCCCAATATGAAGTCAACAACCAAGTGACTACAAACACATCATCTGTAAGACAAAACTGCAAGCTGCTCTATGAGGTGGACAAGAATTAAACCATGATATTAAGGTAGACTTACCAAGTTCAACTTTCCAATTTTCACAAGCTCTTCTCCATCAATTGTAGTTTCTTTCATATGTATTGTAACTGAAAAAACTGAGTGGGACCGACTAGAAAACGAGACAAAGTTTTCCATTCATTACAATGTAAAATATTATTTGCTTCCTATAAAATACTAAAAACAGTAAAGAAAGATCTAAATCCATAAGGTTAGACAAACAATATTATTAAATAGGAGATACCAATAAGATTTTGGAAGATAGGAGGTGAAAGAACAATGCTTAGGACTTTGCTGTCTTGTACATATCACCTGCAGGGGACACTCCAGTAAGTTACTTGGAAATACACTAAAAGACTTAGATCCAGAATTTTCAGGCACCTCTGAAAGCTGGATATGGGGCATGGTCAGGACAGTTGCCTGCTGTTTCAGAGATGAAGGCTCTCAATCGGTTGCCCTATTCATAAGAACCACTACTAATATGTCATTACCATAAATTCAAATAGTACTAGGCAAACCATCAGAATACTCCCACTCCATGTCAACAGCTGTGTAAGTACATTCCTCTGCTTTGAGAAAGTCATCAGAAATAGGTAATTCCTGTTCCTCAACAGCAAAAGCAATAAATAGCAGATTACTAAAATAATCCCCACTGGAATCTTGAAGTGTTGAAAAGTGCCAGGTGTGGTGGCACATATGTGTAATTCTAGCTACTAGGGATACTGAGTCAGAAGGATTGAAAGTTTAAGGCCCCCACCTCAAAATCTAATTTTTAAAAGGTTGGGGATATAACTCAAGTAGTAGAGCATTTCGTTAGCAGTCATTGGACCCTGGGTCCAATCCTGGTAGCAGACACATGCAAACACAAACAAACCTGTTCAAAGTATAACTTATGCTAAACATTGACATTCAGATTTTACTTTATCTTACAGACAAAAATGAGACAGATGCCCAAAGACATCTTCTTTTTCATATCAATGGCCATTGGTAAATACTATTATGATTGTTACTGTTGTTGACAATTGGTTGAGAATATGCTAACTTTTAGTTCTCTCCTTTGCACATTTCATGTTATTTAAAAAGTTTTGTAAGGTTTTTTTGTTTGTTTTTTTTTTTGTTTTTTGTTTTTTTTTGGGTGATTGAACCAGGGCCTTGAAGTGAACTATATCCCTAGGCTTTTTATTTCTGATTTTGAGGCAGGGTCTCACTAGGTTGCCCATATGGCCTAAAATTGCAATGCTCCTGCCTCAGACTCCAGAATAGCTGGGATTACAGGTATGCACCACCACACCCACTGAAGTATGCTTATTATAGAAATTATTTAAATCATTTTAAGTTACAGAAAGAAAGTACAAGGATTGTCATAAATGAAATGATAAGTCTAAGTTACAATATTTATCTCATGGTTTTCTATCGTTACCCACCAATCTCTAATCCAGGATTATAGAATTAATGCAATTAAGCACAGAAATCAACACTGATTTGGGAAAAATGAATTATTTTTTTCTTCCTTTATGACACATATTCATAAAAAGCGATCTTTACTCACTTCTGTGTAGAACAAAAAAGGAATTCCTAAGTCATACAAATTTATGGAGCAGAAAGTTTGTATTTCAGTGGAAGACATCTAGAGGAAAGAAATTCATCCCTTTCTCCCCAACAAAAAGCCAGTTTTAGTAACCATGTGTCTCCGAACAGTTTAAATGAAGTCATTTTCAAATAAAGATGTGACCCAGTTATGGCAGTGCAAGCTTGTAATCAAAGCACTCTGGGAAGCTGAGGCAGGAAGATCAAAAGTTGAAGTCTAGCCTAGGCAACTTACTGAGTTTCAAAAACCTTACCTCCAAATAAAAAGCTGGGCATGGGAGTATATGCTTATAGTCCCAGCACTTGGGAAGCTGAGGCAGAAAGATCATGGTAAGTTTGAGGCCAGCCTAGGCTACACAGTAGATGAAGCTAGCCTGAACTACATGAGACTCTGCCTTAAAAAAAAAAAAAAAAAAGAAATGGAATATGGTCCTCTAACCTGGAGTATGCATTCATCAAAGTTGCTGCAGTTGTCCTTTTTGCTGCTCCCTTCTCCAAAATTTGATAGACTTCATCTTTGTTGTGTACTGTAATTTCTTCTAAACCTTTGATTATCACTCCTCTCTGACCAAAGAGCAAAAGAACACTTCATTAAACTGGTTTTAGAAAAAAAAAAGATAACAACAAAAAACTACACTGACTTCTTAAAGCTTCATCCATTAAAATTTGGAAACATTCCATATTACAAGACTAAGTTACCTTGTTACGGGGATCATCAAACATCTGTAGTCTCTCAGAAACATCAGAAGAAGGATTAAGAAGATCAAAAAGTTCTTCATTATAGATTTCCAACAGAGACACTTTGACTGAAAATTCAGTACCATTATCAGTAAGCTTCTCAAAAATTTGATGAAGTGTACGTGGAATTATACCGGCCAATGGATCCTGAAATTTCAATGTTAAATAAGGATTAAAATAAAGGAAAAGTGGCATTTATGATAGCAGGTAAAACACAAATAATAAAGGCCTCCTTTAAAGTACATTTTTAAAAAATGCTTAATCATAAGTACAGTCAGCTCTCCAGATGCACTGGTTCTGCATCCTACTAACCATGTACAGAAAAATACTTGAAAAGAAATGTTATGGGCCGGACATTTAGCTTAGTGGCTCAAGCGCTTGCCTGGTAAGCATGAGGACATGAGTTCGATCTCTGGTACCAAAAAACAAAAATAAAAGAAAAGGAAAGGAAAGGAAAGGAAAGGAAAGAAAAGAAGTTACATCTATACTAAACATGTACTGTTTTTGTTATCATTATTTCTTAATACAGTGTAAGAGCTGTTTATATAGCATTTATATTATATTAGGTATTATAAGTACCTAATCACCTAGAGATGATTTAGTATACGGCAGGATGGACAAAGATTTTATGCAAATACGGTACCATTTAAGAGATCTGAGCATTGTGGGTTTTTGGTATGGGCAGGGGAGAAGGAGTAGTTACTCTGGCAGAAACCCTCATGTGTACCAAGGGATGACCATATGCCAAAACAAATTAAAAACACATTAATCCACTCAAAAATATTCTTCAAACCTTGCACGTATTAGTTATCTTTTTACCTGAGAACTGCACAGATACCAACTGAACTTTGTATAACTTTTTCTTTTTTTAAATTGTGGCACTGGTGACTGAAGTCAGGGCCTTCACACCAGATTGCATCCTCAGCTCTTTTTCTTTTCCTTTTCTTTCTTTTTTTTTTTTTTAATTCAAGACAGGATCTCTTTAAGTTGCCCAGGCAGGGCTCAAACTTGCAAAGGACCAAGCTATTTAAAAGTCAAGTTAAATAATCCTACCTGACTTTCCTCATAAGTAAATAATACCACCATTCAAATTTAAAAAATGGCCCACTGATGAGTATGTTTTCTAATTCTGACATAAAACAAGGATGTTTCTCAAATATAAGTGTCCTTAACGAAACTGTTAAGTCTCTAAATTTTGAAACTATAAGCAGTTTCATATTCCCACGGTTATAACTTCATAGTTCTATTAACCATATGTAAAGTAAGTTAATGACTAAGCTCCAGAACCACTAGAAAGAATTAAATTAATTAGCTCATCTAAACACATTTGATGAACATCTTTGTGACATGTACTATATGCTTTCTACACTACTAAATAATACAATGGTCTTAATGTCTTGAACACTCGAGGTTATCATTAATAAAGTACCACACCATCCCTTTCTGTGCTTTTATTTCCTCACTACAAAGCTGTTCCCTTCAAGCCTTAAACATACTACTTTTCCACAGTATTACCCCTTAGATACCGTTTTATATTCTGTAGTATCAGTTACTCACAGTTAACTATAGTCTAAAAATACCCCATTGAAAGCTCAGTAAATCAGCAATTTCTAAGTTTTAATCCTGTACCTGTCAGAATTGATGTGGTACTAGGGACCGAAAACCCAAGTCTTGCAAAAGCTAGGCAAGCACTCTACCACTAAGCTACATCAAAAAACCTTTTTAAAATTGTATTTTGAGATACAGTTTTCCTAAATTGCTTAAACTGGCTTCAAATTTGTGATCATGCTGCCTCAGCCTGCTAAGTAGATAGGAGGACAGGGATTGCTACAGAGCTCACCTGATTGTGCTCCGTAAAATTGTTGTATTTTATTATTAGTCACTGTTGTTACTTTCTCATTGTGCCTAATTTATAAATTAGCTTCATCACAGTACAAATACATAGAAACCACATAGAACATACAGGGATTGGCACTATCTACAGTTTAAAGCATCCACTGGAAGTCTTAGATCCCACATAAATTTGGGGGGATCACTACATTCTGCTCCAATAATTCTGTTCCAGAGAGACGTCTCTTTTATCACCTCAGCAGTGCCCCATCTGTTAATCTTCTTTTCCCCAAAGAGGCTATGTGTTTCTCAAATAGCAGTGATATATGTATGTATATATATATATATCCCCCCCCCGCCTTTTTTTGCTTTTGAAAACATGGTCTCTTCACCGTTAATCCTAGCACTTGGAAGGCTGAGGTAGGAGAATGGCTGAGTTTGAGGTCAGCCTGGACTACATAGCCAGACCTTGCCAAAAAAAAAAAAAAAAAAGACAGAAACAGAAACAGAAAGAGAAAAAGAAAAAGAAAGAAAGAGTCTCTCTACACAGCATAATCCAGGCTAACCTTGAACTTGCTATGTAACCCCAGATGGCCTCAAACTCAAGATCCTTCTGCCTCAGCTTTGAGCACGCTGGGATTGTAGGCATGTGCCCCCATACCCATCCCTACCATATATTATAATTTTACTATAATAGTTTATGTCTAACATGGGTACTCTGACATTCTCTTTCAAGACAGAGGCCTAGAACATGTTTTATTCAGCTATATTTCAGCCACATTAGAGATAAAATTACATTACAAACAATACCTCCTCCCAGGTATATGCTTCATTAGGTGACCTTTCACCTTCCATTGTAAAGGTTTTTCCAGTACCAGTTTGGCCGTATCTGTCAAGATTTTAAAAAGTGTTAAATTAAACAACATATCTAAACTTTTTCATCAACTTGAAAAATAATGTCCCACTTACGCAAAGATAGTACAATTATAGCCCATTATAACTTCATCCAGAATTGGACAAACAACACTTCGGTAAACATCAATTTGTTTGGTAGATGCTCCAAAAACCTAAAAAAAAAAAATTTTTTTTTAAATGATATCTTAAAGCAAAAAAACCAAAAATTATTCATGTTAATAATTTTTGCTTGTAGTATATAAAGTAATTCAGCCCACTAGAAATCATCTGAGAACTCAGAGCCAACTGAAATTCATAATGGTACACCATATTTCCAGGGGAAATGCATATGTTAGGATTATTTTACAGTAATAATCAAACAGTAGCACCCTTTTAAGAAGTAGCTAAGTACCATATCAAAAGTATATGTTTTCCTTGAGCTCTTATCAGCCAGTCCTCCAGTTCGAACACTAACTTCTTTCCGTGTTTGATCGCATTCTACTACTGCGTGGGCGTTAGCTCTCCGCTCTGCCAAGTTAAATGGTCTATAAAAAGAAATACACAAAGTTACCAAAGAACTCTTAGTAGGTGACCAAGAACATTTTCATTAACTTCATTAGTCAAGACAAATGTGAATGTAAAATTGTGACTACACTGTTGACTGGGATTAAATGGATATTAAATGATACTGCTAAAGCAGAGTACAATTATAACCGTCTCAGTTCTCATAAATACATCTTTAAAAAAATTTGCAGCCGGGCGTGGTGGTGCACACCTTTAACCCCAGCACTCAGGAGGCTGAGGTAGGAGGAGCGTAGTGAGTTCGAGGCCGGCTTGGGCTACGGCGCAAGCGAAAGGCCGACCTGAGCTACATAGTGCGACCCTGCCTCGAAAAAAGGGCTGGGAGTTTGGCTCAGGTGCTTAAGCGCCTGTCTGGCAGGAACGAAGTTGTGAGTTCAATCCCCGGGGCCACAAAAGCAAAAAATTCAAAGATGTGTACATTACAATTCTAATCCTCCTAGAGAAAATGTTAAAAGACCTTAAATTATGCAAGGCGTGATGGTGTATGCCTGCAATCCATCACACAGGAGGCTAAGGCAAGAGGCTCACCATAAATTCAAGGCCAGCCTATGTTACATAGTGAGATTTTTTTTGAGATTTTTTTGTTGTTGTTGTTCTTTTGAGACAGGGTCTCACTGTACAGTTCCAGCTGCCCCTGAACTCACTATGTAGCCCAGACTGGCCTCAAACTTGCAGCAATCCTCCTACCTCAGACTCTCAAGCGCTGGGATTACAGGTGTGTGCCACCATGCCTGGCTTTACACAGTGAGACCTTGCCTCAAAAAAGAAAAAAAAAAAAAAAAAAAAAAGAAAGAATGAATGAGTGAATTTAAGTTGTAAAAAATGCTAAACTTATTTTTCAGAATTTCATTTCCACTATTCTTAAAATCTAATAAGATTTGGTTGTGATAGAGTAGAAAGAATATGTCAGCATCATACTCAACATAACTTTTTGGTGGATATCTGGCTCAAAATAAAACTAATGCCTAACAGGTCAAGAACTTTCTTTGTGCTACCTATTCATTTTCCCAACTGCTTATTAAAGTAACAATGTAATTCACTTCCTTCTCGACTTACTGACTCCGTTCCCCACCCCACCCACCCCCCGCAAGACAGGGTCTCACTACGTAGCCCAGGCTGGTCTAGAACTCATGGTGAGCTCTCTCCTCAGCCTCGTGGGTGTTGCAGTTTCAGGCGTATGCCACCATGCCCAGCTCTCCATTATTCAAATGAAGAAACATACAGAAAGGCTATACTGCCCAAGCAGGAGGATCAGTGGTGTTCTGATCACTACTTGGTCACTACTTCTGCAGTGTCTAAGAGGTCTTAGTTTAAAACATTACTCCTCAGGGAATCCTTCCTATCCCGCTTCCTGCCCTCACCTACCCCACCAACCAAGACCACATCAAAATTTTGCTGTACCTTCCTACAGCACAGGTTATGTACCCTTCCGAAACATCACCTGTCTTAAAATCATTTGTCTGTGTTTCCTAACAGATCTCAGACATGTAGAGGAAAAAAAAACAAAACTGTTTATTTCCCCAGTGCCTACTACAACACTTAGCACACAATAGGCTTTCAAGTATTTGCTAAACCACTAATAAATGGCATCATCAGAGGAATGCCAGGAAAATTAAAAAGAATCACAGTCCACAGTAGAATCTATAGACACATATTTGATATGTAGCTGGGCCAAAGGAAGCAATCTTTTGACCTAAATTCATTTTCACCAGTAAGTAACAGACATCCTGGAAGGAAGAACCAAATAAGAAATCATCTTCCCTGGCTGGGGATTTAGCTCAGCAGCTCAAGCACTTGCCTGGTAAGAGCAAAGTCATGAGTTCAATCCCCAGTACCAAAAAGCAAACAAACACACACACACAAAAAAAAAAAATCATCTTCCCTTCATCACTAGACCAACCAAGCTGTCATTTAACAATACTGTACCTAAACTTTCTTGGCAAACATGAATCCCGAGCATACTTTTGAGCATCAGAAGGTCAATGTGCTAGCTCAGTAAACTTAACTCCCAGGTAAAACCTAGTAATGCTGTCATTTGCCAACTGTACTAACGCTTATTAAAACTCTTTTTTTGTGCATTATCAAGAATTCAACAAAAACTAAGTCAAAGCTAACTTACACTGAAGTAGGCCAAGAGTATCATCAAACTGAGTAATATGCCCTCATGTAGCTAAAGCTTTTTCAATTAGTGTATTATTACTGGCTTTCCTAACCTCTTGCCTGGACATGTGATCAAGCTGTTGAATAAATAAACATTCAAGTTGTCAGAACTGAGTAGCTGGAAATTCACAGGGATCACACATTGCTAAAATTTACAGAAAACTCCGGAAAGGAATGTTAGGGACTAACTATACTATCAGAAACAGTACTGCCAAGCCACTATTTTTCTACTCAAACCTTTCTATTCAGAAATTGCAAGGTTTCTGCTGATCACCCTAACAAACATCAATTTGTTGGCATTACTGTGGTTATGTAAAAGCTCAAACAATGAAAATGGTGAGGGACTGGGTGTGGTGGTGCATGCCTGTAATGCCAGCACTCAGGAGGATGAGGCAGGAAGATCACTATTTTGCCAGCCTGGGTTACAAAGTGAGTTCAAGGCCAGCCTGAATTGCACAGTGAGATCCTGTCTCAAAAACACCAAAAGAAAAGAGAGAGAGAGAGATGAGGGAAAAGGGAAATTGAGGAAAATCAATCAATCAATTTCTGGGCTGGGGTTATAAGTGGTAGAACACTTTCGTTAGCATGTGCAAGGCCTTGGTTTCAATTCTAAGCACTTAAAAGAAAAAAAAAGAAGAAATTCTTGTCCTGTAGAGAAGTGCTAATTTCATTCATTCCACAAAAAGTCATCAAGTACTTATTACAGATAGACAACGGATATAGAGCAGAGAATAAAGCAGGACCAAGGCCAGCCTGCAGTACATAGCAAGACCTTGTCTCAAAAAGACAAGGAAAAAGAAAAAAAAAAAAAAGTGATGTGGAGGAAAACAGGTAGGTTCTCTTTTAGGGCAGCTCAGAGATACTTCTCAGATGAAGATGATATTTCATCAGAATATGAAATGTAAGGAAGCTAGCCATGTGGATATTTTGATGAAAAGATTTTTCTGGCAGACAGAACAAAAACTGCAAAGGAGTTGAGATGAAAAGCAAGGTACACACATTTTAAAAATGTGTAGGTGCTTAAATGATCAACAGTTGAAGAAATTGCAAGAGAAATTTGAAAATACTTAAAGAGAAAAATACAAATGAAAACACTAAACATATCACCCGAAACTGCTAGAATGCAACAAAAACATAGCTAAGAGGGAAATTTATACCAGCAAGTTCTTACATTAAAAAAATAAGCTCTTGGAAACAACCCAAGTGCCCATCAATCAAAGAATGGATAAAAAAGATGTGGTATTTTTATACAATGGAGTACTACTCAGCTATTAAGAAAGATTGCATTGAGACTTTTATAAGTAAATGGACACGACCTGAGACCATACTCATAAGTGAGATAAATCAAACCCACATGTGTAAATACCGTATTGTTTCCCTAATGTAAGAAACTGAAAAAGAGCCGGGCGTGGTGGCGCACGCCTTTAATCCCAGCACTCGGGAGGCTGAGGTAGGCGGAGCGTTGTGAGTTCAAGGCCGGCTTGGGCTACAATGCGAGCGCAAGGCTGGCCTGAGCTACATAGTGCGACCCTGCCTCAAAAAACCAGGGCTGGGAGTTTGGCTCAGTGCCTTCGCGAGGTTGTGAGTTCAATCCCCGGTGCCGCAAAAAAAAAAAAAAAAAAAAAAAAAGAAACTGAAAAAGTATATATGATCCAAAATCTATAATAAATACTATGTAAGGGTAAAAAACAGTTCAAAGAGCAAAAGTAATTGGGAAGGGAAAAGGGGGAAAGAGGGAAGGGAAAAGGAAAAGATATAAATCTGTATATTTGTATATGTAAGATAACTAAAACGAACACACTACTGAAGGTATTCGTTATTGAGAAAGAACAGTTAATACTCATATGATTAGATCAATTTTACATGTCTATATCTGTTAATGTAAACAACCATTTTAAAGATAGCGATATGCAATATTGCAACCATTGTCAAGTTTCTATCTTCCTGTTTTGTAAACCTGCAATGTTGCTGTTGTGCATTTACTCTGGTCATTTGTTTGTCTCTTTTGCTTTTCGTCTTTGTTATATGTATCTTTTTTTTTTCCGCTTAAATAAAAAAAAAAGCTCTTATGGATGTGACTCAGTGGTAGAGTCCAGGCCTTTCATGCCCAACACCCTGGGTTCCAACCCCGATGCCGTGTCCTTCTCTAGCCATGTTCTGTGGACAAGGTCCAAACATGGAAGAAGATAGATCTTCAAGGAGGACATCTTCTAAGAAAAGGCCGCAGCATAAAAATTGGCTTTGTGGGAATGGGTTAATGCTTCTTGGGAACTACTGTGTTAACTTGTGCTCTGATCCAGTTCGGAAAATTTTTCTTTTTTCTTTCCCATGCACAAAATCACTAAACAAAGTACAGAGACTCCCTAAGAACAAAGGGATAGTTAATAAAATGTTTTTCTACAATTAATGGTGTAATGGTCTGACATCAAGTCAGACCCATGAGACCAAGGTCATATCAGAAGTTTGGGAGCCTTTGATGATAATAGTAATGACCACCTGGCTGGGGCTGTCTGGGAACCTCCTTACAGAGAGGCCGATATGTTACTATGTTTTGAAAGAGGGTAGATAACACGTCCTTGCAGCTGCAAGAATATCACAGGGGGATGGGGGGGGCTAAATCAGGGCTAAACACAATCTTGTGTTTTGTAGGCTTTTAACTAGGCTACCACAAAGGAGCATTTAGAACAATTCAACCTCTTATAGTACATTAGACCTCCCTAAATCAAGATTGATACTTTAAAAACAGTTGTTAAGATTTTTTCCCATAGGTAAATGGGGAAACGATTCAACTAATTGAAAACCAATCAGTAATCTATTAGTAGCCAAAACACACTTCAAGGTCTTTAACTAAGTATAAACTTTCTGCCTATGCTGACAAATCATGTAACCATAGAAACCATGTAACCATAGAAACACCTGTTGATCTCATTCTTGTTATCTAAACTTTCAACCCTTGCCAAAAAGAAAGTACAAATTATTCTGTTAGAGCTCGCAAAAGAGTAGTAGTAGCAGTAGTAGTAGTAGAAGCAATAAACAAAGCAGATTCACGCAGTCACTGAGCTGTTTGTGTGTCTGTTCTCCACGCGCTGATGCTCAGCCCACCTTCAAGGACTCTGTGGACCTAGACTGGCTGGACCGCGGCACTGAGCACAGCAAAGCAAAACAAAATAAAACAAATAAACAAAAAAAAAAGCCAAAATCACAGCAAGGCATGAAGGAGCATGCCTTTAGTCTCAGCACTCCTGAAGCTGAGACAAAAAGATCTTGAGTTAGAGGCCAGCATGGGATACATAGCTAGTTTAAGGCAAACCTGGACAACATGGTGAGAAGGTGTCAAAACCAAAACCAAAAAAAGATCTCACATCAACATCCTAGCTTTATAATTTAAGAAACTAGAAAAAAACAAAGTGATTCAAGACACAAGGAAGTAAGTAGTAAAGATTAAAGAGAAAGGAAAAAAGACAAAAAATTAATAAAAAATAACAAAATTGGTAAGTCCTTAGCTAGATGGACTCAGGGAAAAAAGAGGAGACATCTGGGTGCAGTGGTACCTACTAGTAATTCCACCTACTTGGAAGGCTGAGGCAGGTAGACTGGAGCTCCAGCACAACCTGAATCATCTCAGACTCTGTCTCAAAAATACAAAGGGTTCCCTTTTTACCTGCTTCCCCTTCTGCCTGTGCCTGCTGCTACTGTCCCTCAATCTTCAATAAATGTAGCTACTTCCTACATACTAAAAACAACAACAAAAAAGGCTGAGGATGTAGTTCAGTGGTACAGCACCCCTTGATTAAGTCCCCAGTATCACAAAAAACAAAACAAAAAGAAGCATCACATCAACAAAAACCACCAGTAATCCCAGCACTCTGGGAGGCCAAGGAAGGAGAACCACAAATTTGAACACAGCCTGGGCAACTTTGAGACCCTGTCTCAAAACAAAAAATAACAGGCCTGGGGATGTAGGCCTGTGAAGGCCCTGGAGGATGCACACTTCCAGATTTCAAGATTTACCACAAAGATACAGTAATCAAAACTGTGTGGTAAGATCCAGGCACAGAGGCGCAGACCTGTAATCCCAGCATCTCTGTACAAGTTCAAAGTCAGCCTGAGCTATAATGTGAGTTCAAGGCCCACCTGAACTGCATAGTGAAACCCTGTCTCAAAGACACAAAAATGAAAATAAAAACTGTGTGGTACTAGCATAAAGACAGAAATATAGACAAAGGGACTAGAGTGCCCTCCAAAAAATTCTTTCATATGTAGGTAAAGTAGTTTTGACAAGGGGACCAAGATCATTCAACAAATAGTGCTGGGGAAACTGGTCATCCACATGCAAAAGAGTGAAGTTGGCTGGGTGTGGTGGCATATGGCTATAATCCCATTACTCAGGAGGCTGACAGGAAGATAGCCAAGGCCAGCCTGGGCTACATAGTGAGCTCAATACTAGCCTGAACTACAAGGCAAGACTTTCTCAAAAAGAAAAAAAACAAAAAGAAGTTGGACCCTTATCTAACGCTGTGCACAAAAATGAACTTAAAATGGGCTGAAGACTAAAGACACCAAAAACTATACAACTCAGAAGGACGATGGGGCACTAATTTCATAACACTGGATTTAGCAATGATTTGGATGACACACCTAAGGCACAAACAACAACAAAAATAGACAAATTGAACTGCATTAAAATGTTTAGATTTGTGCATCAAAAGACAGTATCAGCAGGGCATGGTGGCACATGATTATAATGCCAGTACTCTAGGAGACTGATGATTGCAAATTTAAACTCAGCCTAATCAACTTAGACCCTGTATCAAAATAAAAAGATAAAAAATGGGCCAAGAGATCTTTCTCAAATAGAAACAGGATCAAGACATGGAGGGAAGGCAGAGAGGGGAAGGAAAGGAGATGAAAAATGATGTGTTACTGATACATACCAACTCCACATAAGAAATATAAACATTATGTACCACAAACATGTGCAGATATACCTTGTTTAATGACTTGACAACTGCTTGGATTTATGACCTGCTTTTTTTGTTTATTTTCTATACAGTTCTGTACATCTTGTTTATAGAGCCTCTGTGTTTTTTGGTACAGTACACCTTAATACAGTACTGTAATTATTGCTGATTATATGACACAGTACAGTAGTTTTATGTTGTGTGATACATTATAGTACTGCATGTAAGTTATGCAAATAAAAGCAAAGTCATCTAGCTGGAGTTTCTTTTGACCATTTCTTTGTTCTGAATATTGTAATGTGCAGTCATTCTACATATAACTCTTCATTTTGTGACTAATTTATCTAATGATCTAGTCATGTAACTGGTCTGTCATTAAAAGAGAGAAATTTTTAAAGTTTAAATGTCAAAAAAGGGGCCGGGGATATAGCTCAGCAGCACAAGTGCCTGCCTGGCAAGTGTAAGGTCCGGAATTCGATTCCCGGTACCTAAATAAATAAATAAATGTCAGGAAAAAAAAAAGGATTTTGAGCATAATAAAAATATCTGGGCTGGGAGTTTGGCTCAGTGGCGTAAGCACCTGCCTAGGAGGTGTGAGGTTGTGAGTTCGATCCCCAGTACCACACACACACACACAAACTAAATAAATAAATAAATAAAATAAAATAAAAACATCAGAAAGATGTTTTCAAAAACTGAGCTGGGGATGTAGGTCAGCAGGAAGGCCTTTGGTTTATAAAGACAATCTACAGAATGGGATAAAAATTGTATACATCATATATTTGAAAAGGGATTAATATCCAGATTATATAGAGAACTCCTAAAAGTCAATAATCAAATCCAATTTTAAAATAGGCACAGGAAGTCGGGTGTGGTGGCACACACCTTTAATCCCAGCACTCGGGAGGCTGAGCCAGGCGGAGCGTTGTGAGTTTGAGGCAGGCTTGGGCTACAACAGCAGCACAAGTCCGACCTGAGCTACATAGTGCGACCCTGCCTCAAAAAAAATTGGGCTGGGAGTTTGGCTCAGTGGCTTAAGCCCCTGTCTGGCAGGTGCAAGGTTGTGAGTTAGTTCCCCAAGGCAAAAAAAAAAAAAAAAAAAAAAAAAAAGGCACAGGACTTAAAGAGACACTTCCTCAAAAATACAGAAATGGGTGATAAGCACACGAAAAGAAGGGAAATGCAAACCAAAACTATAAAGAAATAACACTTCTACTAGCGTGGCTACCCTTAAGAAAACATACAATAAGCCGGGCGTGGTGGCGCACGCCTTTAATCTCAGGAGGCTGAGGTAGGAGGAGCGTTGTGAGTTCGAGGGCGGCTTGGTCTACAGCAGGACCGCAAGGCCGGCCTGAGGTACACAGTGCGACCTTGCCTCAAAAAACCAAGGCCGGGAGTTTGACTCAGCGGCTTATGCACCTGTCAGGCAGGCGCGAAGTTGTGAGTTCAATCCCGGGTGCCACAAAAAAAAAAAAAAAAAAAAAAGAAAGAAAGAAAAAACATACAATAATAAGCATTGGCAAAGATGTTGTAAACTGGAACACTTCTGCACTGTTGGAAGAAACTAAAAATGATACAGTCACTGTTGAAAATAGGATGTTAGTGCCTCAAAAAAAATTAAGAATTATTATGTGATCTAGCAATTCTAGTTTTGGCTAAACAAACAAAAAAATTTAAAAGAGTTTCAAAGAGATATATTTGCACACTCATTTCCCAACAGCACTAGTCACAAAATCTAAAATGTGGAAACAACTCAATTGTCCATTGAAAAATGACTGAACAAAATGTGGTGCATGCATACAAGAACATATAACACAGCCTTTGAAAGTGAAGAAAATTCTGGCTTACATTAGGAAGGTAATATGAAGGAGAAAAGTAAACAAAAGGCAAATAAAACTTTATATTAAAATTACTGAACATATATTAGACATAACCTAAGCACTTTCTGTTGATAATAAAGTTAAAGAAATCTCTTCTAAGGCATGTCTTACAAGATAGTAATTATCTGTGAGTGGGAAGGAAGAGTACAGCGAAGGAATCCACAGTAGGCTCTAGCAATACCCATCCTTTCATTTCTTAAGTGGGGGTGATGGATACACAAACCTCTGAGGCAGTATTCTTTAGAACATTTAAAAAAAATTTTATTTTATTTTGGGTTTTTGAGACAGGGTCTCATTATGGAGCCCAGGCTGGCCTCAAACTCATGGTTATTCTCCTGCCTCAGCCTCCTGAGTGCTGGGATTACAGGTGTGTACCACCATGCCCAGCTGTAGAATATTTTATAAGTCTGCACTATTTACAAATGTCAAGCATGGTGGCCTGCACCTGTAATCCTAGCACTTGGGGCCAAGGCAGGAGAGTTGTGGTGAGTTTGAAGCCTGCTGGAATAGAGACCTTGCCTCAACAAAACAAAACAAAACAAACCCTACCAAAAAGAACCAAAAGAATTAAAAGCACATAGAAAAGTTAATATGGTCTGGTTTTATTACACAAAATTATTTAAAAATTTGCATTTGATATATGTGCAGTTGATCTAAAACTTTTTAAAAAAATCTTCAAAAACAAAAGCCCTAAACCACAACTGCTAAGTGCCCTTAGCCAGACTTAAGGTTACCAGCAAGTTTCCTTTCTGAAACATAGTTTAGAAACTTAGTCATTACCTTTGATATCTAAAGTTCAATTCACCAAAGCTAAGGAAACAAGAATCCAAAAAGTTTGTTGACACAGGTTTTTCTAAATAATCTTTTAATTTTAGAACACTTTCAGATTCACAGAAAAGTTGCAAGAACAAAAGCAGAAAACAATATATATACACTAATGAACTGCAGAGAGTCTCTAAAAAGTTAGATATCTCAAAATCTAAACAAGTTTCTACAACTGCGTTATTCCTCTACTACCTCATTTTAAAATTGAGAAGTTGAGAGCAGGTGGCACTTTCTGTAGTCCCAGCTACTTGGGAGGCTGAGGCAAACTCTTTTTAACACGAGTTTGGAGCCAGAATGGAAAATATAGCAAGACCCTATCTCAGAAAAGAAGAAAGGAGGAAAGAGAAAAAAAGGAAAAAGAAAAGGAAAGAGAGTGAATGGGAGAGAAATTGAGAAGCTAATTGGAAACCAGTGAGGACAGTTGAACACTCCTATATAACGTATCCCAAAAATTGTTTTAGTCTATGAACAGTCAGAAGAATGAGCAGTAAAGTTTCAGCGCTGCCAGATACCTACACTAACTTAAACTATCTTGATCTTCATAAAATCACTTTTTAATTTAACTTACAATGTTTAGATTCAGTAATGCGCATTTTTCAATAGACATGAAGATACTGCACTTAGAATAAAGAGAACACATGACTGATTACTAATTTCGAAGTGATACAGATGCCAATCCCAAGGTAAGGTTGCAAAACAGGTAGGCAGCCTATTTTCTTACTGACAAACTGCATGAAGTAGCACAAAAGAGTGGCATCTAAATTTTTATCGACGTTAGTTAAAAAAGAATAACGCACTTTTCAGTAAAGAATAAAAGAATGATCAAATTCGTCTTCTCAATACCAGGTTAACCTCATACAGGCATCTAAAAGTAAGAGCTGGGCGTGGTGGCGCACATCTGTAATGCCAGCACTCCGGAGGCGAAGACAGCAGGATCCTTGCAAATTCGAGGCCAGCCTGGGCTACATAGTGAGTTAAAGGCTAGCTTGAACTACAATACAGAGACCTCATCTCAGAAACAAAAGAAAACAAAAACCCCCAAACATCTAAAGGCAGACGCTAAAAATAAATAAATAAATAAAAGTAGACTCTAGCCAGGCATGGTGGCGCACGCCTGTAATCCCGGCATTCGGGAGACTGATGCAGGACTACCGGGATTTCGAAGCCAATCTCAAGTACATAGTGAGCTCAAAGACTGGACTACATAGCAAGACCTTGTCTCAAAAATAAAGTAGACCTTAATCTGGATCCTACCGTACGCTGGAATCATTTTTATCAGACAGAACTCGGGAAACCAAGAATCAGATTTGATCCTCTCAGAAGATGCAAGATTCCCTCGCCTGGTACCGCAAAGAAGGGCGCACGGCAGCAAAGCCACGGCGCTCCGAACACTGCCAGCTTCGCCCTACCTGCACCTCACCACCACCTGGATGTTCTTCCCCTTATCGTCTTTCTTCTTCGCAGAGGAATTCGGCTGGGACGCCATGACTGCCCCAGTCAAAAAGTCAAAGCTTGCCCGCGGATTTGGACCGCGTGAGGAACGGAGGAGCTAAGCCTCAGGTGCGGACCTGGGTGCCCACCTCCTCTGCCGGGTGCTGACTGGGCCAGGAGAACCCACGCAAGCAACTCGGCGTCCCGGGCCCACCCGGAACTCTAACAGGCCGTGGCTCAAGTCTTGTAACAGCCGGACAAGCGAATCTCCAATCACGTCCCAGCCTCAGCCCAGACCAACGACTCCGCGCCTTAATTTGAAAACGCACTCGAGTTGCTACGCCAATCGCAGCGCAGTTGCGCAAGGCACCATGGGAGTCACTGGAATCTGTCCTCCAGGCTGGGGCTAGCCGGTGAAAAGCCGGTAGAGTCCCCAGACCCAGGACTCCTAGTGTAGAGGTGTTGTAGGAGTGTTCTGTGGTCCTTCAGTGTGTCCTTGCTCAAGTCACATTATGCCGTTAACCCAAAATTCCTCATCTGAAAACGGAAATAAAAGGAACCGTCCCAGAGGGCTGTGGTGAGAATTGCTGAGCTTACCCGGGTAAGTAGGTTAGATCAGCACGGTGAGCGCTAAGGAAAGGCGGCACGTGGCTGTAATTGTAAAATTTGAAGAGTTGTGTGGAAGCACAGAAGAGGTCTACAGCGAGCCGCTCTCTCGGAGGCAGCGTCCACAATAGTTCTAAAGTATTGTTAGGCAGTGTTAAGAATCAGGGGTACCCCAGGCTGTACCAAATCATGAAGTGTCACTTGGAGGATTATGAATTTAACCCTTAGTTGATGAGACGTCATCGTTAAGTGGTTCCAAGCGACAAAGCAAGGATTTCCAATTTTAAGACTCTGCTCTGCGGATTCTATTTGGGCTTGGCGGAAGTTACGCATACGCGCAGGCGGAGCCTACAACTCCCAGCATGCGGCGCTCTCTGCATACGGCCCTTGGCCTCCCGCTCTCCGTAGGAGCGTTTTAAAGGGGACTGGGCTATTTAAACTGCATATCTTGGGCTGAGGAAATGGGGCATTAGACGCCTACGCCTTGAACTAGTCATAGAGCTACCTTTCTGAGCCACAGATCCAACGGAAACCTAGAAATCATTTTAGCCGCTTATGTAACAGCCAGGTGCAGTGGAAAACTTTCTTGTACCCTTCCAGTGCCTCCACCTAAAAACATCTACAGCTGAGACCGCTGGTCATATCCATTCTGCACTGCCTTGGACTAGTAACTCCCCTCAAGTGGCTCAGTGGCAGCTTTAAAATGGACCTACCCCAATCGAACTCTTTATCTGCTTAGCTGCACCCTGATCTTTCTCAGCTGGATGACCGGTGCTGATCAAAACCTGTGGCTCCTCAACGTCCAGGGCAATCCTGTTTATCTCCCTTGCCACTGCTCTAGTCCAAGATGTTTATCCTTTTTCCTGAAGAAATTTAAGGGCCATAGGTTTTCTTGTTTCCCTTCTTCTGCTCTTCTCTCGTTCCTTACTACATTCACGCAGCAAGGAAAATAGCTTTTAAAAAATAGTTATGCACTTCATCAGCACTCCCACCCCCAGGGATAGTGAACCCAGGCCCGAGGCACTGAGCAACATCCCTGGGTCTCACCACGTCACTAAAATACCCAGACTGGGGTCAAACGTGTAGTCCCACCGTCTCAGCCTCCCAGAGTACTGGAATTACAGGTGTGGGCCACCACATCTGTCCACCTTATCCAGTATCAAACTTTGTGTGGGCAGGGTTCTGAAAATACGGGCTGGATTACTGCATGGACCTCAAGACTAAATCTAATGGAGATGACCATGGTCTTATGGACATTTGTTAAAGTTTGTGGCACTAAGCAGGTGGTTTGTTTCCGAGTTGTTGTTTTATATTGCCCTTATAGAAACCAAGCTAATGAAGCTAATAATTAACACCTCTCTTGAAAGTCTGCATACAATTAGAAATTACTTGGGTTTTTGTTGTTTTGATTTTTGTTTGTTTTTTGTTTTGAGACAGGGTCCCGCTACGTAGTTCAGGTTGGCTTTAACTTACTATGTAGCCTAGGCTGCCCTCAAACTCGTAGCAGACCTCCTGCCTCAGTCTCCTGAGTGCTGGGATTACTGGTGTGTACCATCATGCAAGGCCTACTAACAGTATTTTCAGTGTAGCTGAACTGGATTCTACTAATGCAACATTACTGCAGATGTCATTGGTCTAGCATTTCTTTTTCAAGAGTGTGTGTATTTCATGTATAAGTTATTTTAAATTGATTTTATTTTTCTTAAAGTAAAATGTAGACTTTTTAAATTAAACAGTACTTCTAAAAGTCTTACAAGAACAAAAAAATTATCTGCTTTATCCTGCCCCAGTGCCTCCACAACTCTGCCCAAGAAGCAACCACTTTCAACTCTTTCAGCAATTTTTTTATCTAGCATTGCCACATTTCCAGTTTTGCAGGAAGTTTATATATACTATCACTTTTTGGTTAATCAATTTTATTTAAAAAAAATTTTTTTTTACTGGTACCAGGAATGGAACTCATGACCTTATGCTTGCCAGGCAGGCACTCTGCTGCTGAGCTATATCCCTGGCCCCTTGGTTAATCAATTTTAGATAATATTTGTTGATTTATTGGAGATGAGTGTTTAATTCTAAAATTTACCATCCTCTTCACTTTGTTTGCCTCAGGTACCCAATATTACAATTTTTAGATAAATCAAAAATCTGTATTTAGATTATTATGCCTGTTCATTCCACAACATTTCATTTTAGTAACTGGAGTAGAAATTCAGCTGTGATATGCTTTAGTGTGCATTTATTTTCATCCATTGTGCTAAGTGCTCAGAGAATCCTTTCAGTCTGGCAGTTTATTTCCTTCAGTTCTGGGAAACTTTTTTTTTTTGGGGGGGAAATGTTTTTTAATTATTCATTGAATATTTCATTCATATTCTTTGTTCATTCTTTTTGGAACTCCAATATGTAGATACTAGATCTCTATTTCCAGCAATTACTACTAATATTTTCACCTATTTCTTTCCAATTGTCTATATTTTAAATAACTGAAGTCATAACTGAATATATGCTTTTGTATCCAAAATTAATATAACTGCCCACTGTGGTAGCGCATGGCTGTGATTCCCACGCTTGGGATGCTCAGCAGAAGGATCACCACAAGTTTGAGGCCAACCTGGGCCACATAGTGAGTTCAAGGCCAACCTGGGCTGCACAGAAGACCCTGTCTCAAAAAAAAAAAAATGTAATTTAAGCATTTCATGGTGACCTTAAAAATTCTTCATTCAAGAATCAACAAATGGGAACCAGACATGGTGGCGCATGCCTTTAATCCCAGCACTCACCTTTAATCCCAGCACTCAGGAGGCTGAGGTAGGAGGAGCATTGTGAGTTTGAGGTCGGCCTGGGCTACAACATGAGCACAAGGCAGACCTGAGCTACATAGTGTGACCCTGTTTCAAAAAACTAGGGCCAGGAGTTTGCCTCAGTGACTTAAGCACCTGCCTGGTAGGCTCAAGGTTTTGAGTTCGATCCCCAGTGCCACAAAAAAAAAAAAGAATCAAAGGGGATCCTATCAAATTTAAAAGTTCTGCACAGCACAGCAAAGGGAACAACCCACATTCCATAGGTTGAAGAGACAACCTATGGAATGTCTTTCAGACAGAGGACTACTATCTAGAATATATAAAGAACTAAAAAAATTAGAGTGCCCCAAAATAAAAGACCCAATCAAAAAATGGGCAACTGAAATAGATAGAAACTTCTTGAAGAAATACTAATGGACAATAAATATGTGCAAATATGTTCAACATTGCTGGCCACCAGAGAAATGCAAATTAAAACAACACTGAGATTCTATCTTACACTAGAAAGAATAGCCATCATCATGAAATCAAATAATAAATGCTGGAGAGACTGCAGGAAAAAAGGAACTCTCCTACACTGTTGGTGGAAATGTATATTGGCCCAATCACTATAGAAATCAGTATGGAGATTCCTCAAAAAACTGAAACTAGCAATTCCATTTGACTCAGCTATTCCCCTTCTAGGTATCTTCCCAACAGAATTAAAGACCTCATATTGCAGTGATACATGCATACCCATATGTGGAGGACCACCAGGACAGTGCTCCTTGAAAGAAGAGCATTTGTCTCCATTTTGGCTAAACCTGACCCTATTTCCATGTATTATGTGTACAGAAGAGGCTAGGATATTTCTTTATCCCCTCAATTAGCCTTGAGCAATACAAATGGGTCTAGCTGAGGTACTAATGTGTAGCCTCTAGAGCAGTGCGACAGGTCAGTGATAGGCCAAGTCGTACCTTAAGAAAGAATCTATGACATCTCAGGGCATGAAGACTAGACATCAAAGCTGAAGCACCAACCCCTAAACACGAGATAGTTACTCCATCTGTGATATGCAGATTACTCTTTCTGCATCTCTCTCTCTTCCTCTCCGTCTGTCTCTGTCTCTGTCTCTCTGTCTCTGTCTCTGTTTCTCTCTCCCCCCACCCCGCCCTCTGTATATTGCAGAGGTGAGTTCAGGCCTCCTACCCAGCCTAGCACACAGCACTCACATACTTCCCACCTTTCTCTGAGTCACTCATCCGTGAGCCTCTTCATGAGTTAATAAAACCCGAGTTCATCCCTTGGTCCAGGGCTTTGTTCAGGTTAGCCATTGTTCTAATTGGACTTAGGACGCCCTTGGCTCTCCACAACTACAGATATGTATTTACCTCTTTATTCTTACCTTGGGTTGCACTGGAAATGGTAGATTGGAATTACTTATTGGAATTCTAATAACTTTTCCTTGAGTTTACAAATATAAACACCTGACAAAGTCCAAGAAAGGCTATCCTATACCCATGTTTATAGCTGTAGAGAGCGGTAAAGCTTCACAGCTGCCGCCCTGTCCCTCTCGCCTGTGGGCATC